>AGDA01022887.1:0-16261 GCA_000281935.1 Mengenilla moldrzyki | reverse complement strand
CTGTGTACTTATTAAAAATTTCAGTTGAAAGAATTAAAAAATTAACAATATTTCTTATTAAATTTTAAGTTTATTTTTAATAGTGTATTTAAGTGAAATTATAGTGATAGTTTTAACAATTTAAAGGTTTGTCGAGTGCACTTGAAAAAATTAAAATATAATATAAAATTTTATAAAGTGCGAAAAAATGAAAAAAATTCAAATATTTGTTTTAGGAAAATGAAGAGACTTAACTGATTCAATTCGAAAATATTTTACTGAATCTAAACTCAGAAACAAATCAATTTTAATTAATAATTAGCTCTAAATTGTGGTGTCGAAATTGATTATCTCACATGGATTCTGATTCGACCATTATTTGTTAAATTAAAGTTTATTTAATCGGTCATTAGTCAAATTATTGAGTAAGCTTTAATGATATCTTTTAATTATCGTAAGCAAACTTATTAAATTACTGTAAAGTACCTTAAGTAGAAATTTAAGAAAAAAGATTACAAAAAACTAAATTGACTTTGTTGTTATTTAGAAACTTAATCAAAATAAATCAATTTTAAAATGACATAATTTTTTTAAATATTAAAATTTTAAATTGTTTTTAAAATTATTATTGCATTTTTTCTTTCGAGTATAAATAATTGAAAATTAACAGTTATATTTAATTGAATATAGTAGATTTCAGCCATCTTGTTTTATTTTAAACGTTCAAAGCTATGTCTTTGCTTCAAAAACTAAATGTTGTATTAGCTTCGGTTTCTTGACCTTTTAACTAATATCAAAATGTAGTTTCTTTTTAATAAATGGTTACACGAATTCCATTAGACTTATATTCATATTTAGTGATGTGAAAACAACATTTATTTAAAAGTTTCATTTTGTTCGTAGCATCAGTAGTTTCTCATTACTGTATATGAGTTGTAGTGAAGCTTTTGTTCTTTAAATAAACATGTTCAAATCTTACAAATTTTATTATTTTACTAAAGAATTTGATTTAAAAAAAAGGAACTAATTTTGATACATTTAAGAAGTCATCTACTGACATAGTCTTTTTCGAAGATACTTTCCTAAAAGCAATTACTGTATATGTTAATCAGTATTAAAATGAAATTAAATAACTTAGTGTTAGTTTTAACTCGATAAAACTTTACGCTTTTGTTGATTATATATACAAAATTTGATTTCTTTTATCTATAAATTTCGCAAACTTTTGATAACTTTATCTATCTATTGTTACCCTTTGAGTACAATTTCAAAATTATAAGTTTGAATATTTTTATTATGTTTAACTAAATTTTTATATAAATAAATTGAAATTTTGCTCAAGAAAATTTACTAAAATTTTAGCCTATTTAATGAAAATTATATGAATTATTTTCTTCAATTAATTTGATCAAAAACCTTTCTCATTGTAGTTGTTTTTTACAATAATGTTATCTAATTACAGCTTGTGTACTTTTAAATTACTTTTTATGAAAGAACATAGTATTTTCTTTGTCTCAGTTTACTGATTCTTCAAAAAAATTCAAGTTTTAAAGACAATAAAATAGATTGATTTTCCTTAGATACGTATAATCATTGCTTGTTAAATTTCGTTTTACACGGCTTAATAAAAATTTACTCAGAGAGGGTTTTATGAATTATTTGCCATTGAATAATAATTTATGCCAATAAATATATTTTCTTAAGTTTGTAACTGCTATTGAATATGAACAGTAATTTTTATTTTATACTTAAAAAACCGTAAACTAATAAAAAGTTTGAAAAAAACTGGTAGTAAAATTAGTTTATGCGGTTTTGTTATAAGTTTCTAGATTACTTTTTATCTTTTTATTTTATATTTTATTTGTTTGCTTTTATTTTAAATAGTAAAAAACTTTTTATTTTTTTTTACTTTTTGTGTAGAAATTTTATAAATTTTAAAACGGGTAAGTTCCATATTAAAAACTTACTATGTGCTATATAAGTATATTGATTTTCATATCCACAGCTTCACTATATAAAGAAGAAAGTATACAACAGGGTCAATGTCAAGTTTCTAGTAAGAAAGTTGCATGAAAAAAAGGTTTGAATCGATTCAGTTACTATCTAAAAATTCTGCACGGTTATATTTTTTTGGCAACATTAGTTACATTTTGACGATGTATCGATTGAAACTTTCATGTTTAACGGAATGATTGGTGTCAAGTTATATTTAATGAAAGAGAACCCCAACATTGACAAATACCTACCGAAAAATCGTGCTAATATCAATCGAATGTTTATCCTGCATATTTTCACCATAACAGCTGTGACACTTTTGTTCATTTGGCTCGTGCAAAAGTCTAATATTTTATCGCCTATTATTGCACGATTGAAAACAATCTTTTTCAACAACTGACAAGTCCAATACAGATTTCGAATTCAGATGAAAAATCGAAAATAAAATATTTCTCTAAACGTGAATAAATATTTCGTTCGAAGTTTCATTCATATTTTATGCAGCAGAGTCAAATAAAGTTACATATGTTCGTAATATTTCTTGTTTTTTGTATGTATACATATGGTCTCCTAAGCTTGGCTGTTCAAGATGCATTCGAAGAGAAAGTTATGTTTAAAATTCATGAACATAAATACTATTTAGCCTTATTGTTTTTGGCATCGATTCGAAATCGAATGCAAAACGAAAGAAGTTTCATTCATTACCGGTTCGTTTTCAAAAATCGACATGTAAAAATTGCAGACACACTTCAAACATATAAATTAAAAAATTTCTATAAGAAACAAACTTTAAAAAATTATTTCAGTTTTTTAATTACATAGCATTAATGAAATTTTTACCAATTCTATTGTTTTTTTCTTCAACTTCATTTCAATTTAATGAAAAAATAATCAAGGGAAACGATTTTTTTTACCCGTTAATTATTAGTAATTAAAATTTTTATGCAAGTTATACCTAAGTCAAATATAGGTAAAACAGAGATAAATTAACTAATTTAGTAGAAAAAAAACTTTAAATCGTAAGACAATATTATAAATTGGTAACAATTTTCATTTTATCAAAATATTTTTTAGTTTTTCTTTTGATAAAAGTGCTTGTTTTAAAATTAAGACATCATGTCCAAACAATTATCAACAAAATTTCACAATTTTATAAAGTTATTAAATTAATGTTGACCTAGCTTTCAAATGTATAATAATGCAACAAATCAAGATGCATGTAATATTTTTTTCCAAAATTTTTTAGAAACGTTTCATATATGGTCAAATTGATGATATAAATTACTAATATTTTAATTACGTTTTTATTTTTTTAATAGAAAAGCAATACTTCAATTTAGTAACCGATCCATTTGAAGATAATCAACTTAAATATATTATCGATAAAAAAAATCAATCGCAGACTAAAAATATTAATCACAAACGTTTGTGTTTAAAAATTACTTTTTGATTTCTCTCTTTTAATGGTTTTAAATTATTAAACGGATAAAAATAATAGTATAAAATGAAAGGCGATTTATAAATAAATTAATATATAATATATGAACAGAAAATTAAGCTTATATGACATTAAATATAGCGTTTAAAAATCAAAATACCTACATAGACTTAAACATGTTACAAACGTAATTTTTTTTGCTTATAATCTTGTAAAAACAAGCCTTTGATCTGTGCTGAAACCATAAAAATTAAGCGGTATTCTAAGTCTATATAGTAAAAACTTTAAATTACTACAAATATTAAGTTCATTAAAAAAGAACATAATTAGTCAATTAAGTTTCAACGCTAACAAAAGCACATCAATAGAATAATATCACAGAGGTCATAACTCAATGTAACTTTTTGAACAGGATTCTTGAAAATTCGAGCCAAAGGTTATATGCATGTGCGTAAAAAATTAGTTTTTAATACAGAATTTGAAATGAAAAATCGTCAGAAAAATTGGACAAAATTTAGAAAAAATTTTCAAATTTTCAAATAAATTATTAAAAGTATGGTTAAAAGCTTTTATTATTTTAAAGCATACTGTATTTTTTTCAACTAAACTTTACAATGTTTTATTTATTTTTATCCGTAGAATAATTTGTATCTAAATTAAATGTTAACATAATTTAAAATCTCCTAGAAAGTATCATCTTTATACTCTTGGCGTAAGAGTTTTGAAACCAATTTAGATACACTATTCAATGATGTATTTTTTTAGGTCCTTTTAAAAATTTAATTAATTATATAATTAAAATTTAGATCATATTTGGCTAAATAGGATTCGTAAAGTAAACATCACAGTCTTAAGTCAAAACTTAGATGCGTTTTACATAGTGCCTTGATTTTCATGATTAAAATTAAAAATTAATTTGAATTTTGGATAATTATTTTAAAAAAATGTTCTATGAGATATTATTTTTTAAAAAAAAATTTTATTTAGATTAATCAATTATAATTTTATGCAAAATGTTTAAGTAAAATTTTTATTTCTATCAAAAAATCAGTTGCATTTAAAAAAAAAAGTTTATAAAGTATTTCCACAGACTTAAGTGCATATATTTTATGAAAATTAAAAAAAAACTTTTTAGTTATAATTTAGGCTCGTTGTTTAAATATATATATAATTACCAAAATTTTGGCATAAATAATTGATTATACAACGAAATTCTGTTTTGATAAAATTTAGTCTGTAACATTTTTCAAATCAGAGATAAAAATCGACATTTTTACAAATTTGCTCCGAAAACGAGCATATAATTACATGGAGCCAACTTGTTAAAATTTACATATATATGTCTAAAACCTCAATACACAAATGAGGTAAAGAACGCAACAAGTTCACTTTTCATTTAAAAAAAACTTACACTTTTTGTACGTACTTTCAATACAACATCATTTACATACCGTTTTTTATTACTGTTTACAACATAAAATTACCTAAAATAAATTGACAAATTAAATTAAATATTTATAGTTATTTTGTTCTTGACGAAGAAATCTTAATAACGTTACTTTAGTTTTCTAATAATTAAAAAGCTCCATTATTTTTAACTGTTTTGTACAAAATAAGATTTATTAATAAACATGTAAATTTTAATAAATCCATAAACAGTATTTCTTATTTAAAGAAATTTTATTAATTGAAACCATAGACAGAAAGAAAAAACCATAAAGTTTATTCCAAATTTACAGAAAGATAAAAGTGAGCTCTTTTCACTTGGCTTTAATGGGTTAATATGTCGTGAGATTTAGCTTCTGTAATTTAATTAATGAATTGAAAGAGTAAGAAGATAGAAAAGCTTCTGTTATAAATTATTTGAAAGAGTGTACACACATATGTAGAATTTATTTTTTTTTAGAAATTATAAAAAGCTAACAATATAACAATATAGAGAAAATCGGTTTAAATTGGTCTCTTATCAAATAAATTGTAAAGAAAAAATTCGGAAATTTATTACTTAATTTTTTCCACATATACAATAGTGATAAATTACTTCGGATTCCAGAAAAGTCGTTAATGCCCATGCACTATATTAATATTCGACAACATCTTTTCGAATCTTCGACTGACCGGAAAACGTTCGCACTGTGTTAAGTTCCGGATCCGGATCCGGTTCCGCTTGCGTATAGTTATCGCTTTTGGCATCTTTTTTCTGTATCAAAAATTCTTTTGTTGCTAAACTATTGACTAATATATATTACCAATCAGTTATATATACATATATAGTTAATTTTCTCCCGTGCGATCGGAGACGTTTTAAGTACAATTATTTACTAAGAAAAAAGTACTAAAATTAACCACTTGTTACTTCGTAAAATGGCTAAGATTTATTAAACTAAGGAAAACGAATTTTTCATTTTCACACAAAGAAAATATTTATTATCCTAAGGTAAAAATTATTTTTAATTTGTTATACATACTGTAATGTTCATTAAAAATTAATTTTCTACTGAACAGTGTTTGTAAATTGCTCAAAATAAATTAAAAATTAAGCCTTAAGATAGAGAAAATTATCACCGAAATCTTCTGAATATTACATATTCGTACTTCTTAAACAAAAATAAAACAAAGTAATTGAAAAAAAGTGTTTTTTACGGTCGTCGTTTAATTTAAAGCGAATTAGAATTCACAAGTTTTTCATAATTAGAAAACTTTTAATTTATTTCGAAACGTTTTTTTAAAAAAAAACTGATTAATTTCTTGATAGAGTACTTAAAAGTTAATTTACTGAATTTTGTACAATAGATATTTAGATAAAAGTATAAATTACATCTTTTAAACTGTATTGATTTACAATCTGATTTTTCCAAAAATCTAATTTAACAAATAATACCTTTGTGAGGTTCATAAATTTCTTAGAGAAATTTTGAAATTAATTCGTTAATAATCATGACATTTTTAAGGCAGTCGTAAATTTGCAATACAAATAAAGTTGCGATGAGACGTTAAAAGCTTTCATAAATTAAATATTCAATATGTGAAGGAAATCAATAATTTGAATAATATATGACGATATTTCATCAACACATTTCTTCGATTTTAGAAACATACATAAATATACTATATAAAAATTTCATTTTTATTTTTTACTATCAATAAAATATCTAGTTGATTGCGAACACTATAATAATTAATGAAGTAAAAAATTTTTTTTTTTTAAAAAAAAGTTTTTCAATAAAAAGATACGAAAGCTCAAAATAATTGCAAAAAGTGACATACTTTTTTATTAAACGAAAAAAAAAACTTTGAAAGAAACGTAAAGTTTAATTACTTTATTACAATTTCAAAGAGATATACCGGCAGCTGAAATGATCTAATCATGATAAAATGTTTTCACAACAACAAAAAACATTTTCGTTTTAACGAAATTTCGGAATTACAGATAATGAATTGCTTTTTTACGCCTATAAATAATAAAAAATTGAAGAATTTTTTTTCAAATGTGCCTTTTTTAATTCGTTAATTAATCATTGAGATAAAAAATTAATTGTCATTTGCAGTTTTTAGACTTAAATCATTACGTTTTTAATAAATTGAAAAAATTTTAAAGTTCTTTTTTGAAATGCTTAAATTTTATTAATTTAAAATATTTTATATATATTTTGAAACACACTAAGAAAATATTAAGTTTAATAGGAAATTTTATTAAACGTTTTTCACGTAATAAACTTTAACTTTTTAGAAATCGGTAAACACTACCCAACAAACCATTTAATACTGAAGCAATAAGGATTTAATATGGAAGTAAAAAGAATACTGTTTTCCAAATTTTCCACGTAAATTATATAATATTTTCACTTGATTTCCATATTTTGTAAATAGTGAACTGTTTATTTTCAAATATGTAAAAAAAGTCACACCTCTTTTTTTATATTTCAATATAAAATCTATATATTTATCGTGTGTATAAGACCATTAAAATTTACCTAAATTTTATACTATCGTACAATGTCATACATAAGTTAAAAATTTACTAAGTGATCGCTTAATCAAGAGATTCTCAGCTATGGCGTCCGCGGAACGATTCATTTGTGCCCACCACTATTCGCCAGAAAAATATAAAATTCTTTGTATGTATGAATTTTGAATAATAATTTATAATTTTAAATCATTTTCGCTTATTATTTATTTACAAATTATGAATATAAAAAAATAAATTATCAGAAAACAAAAAGTTATGGAAGGTGTTTGTCAATTAAAAATAGATGGTGCTCGCCAATATATTGATATTTTACAATCAGGGGTTGAAACTTTAGTTATACTTTTAATTTGAAAACTATATAAAATAGAATTTTTTTGGATTTTTACTATGTTTTAAGTAGAAAATTAAAAAAAAGTTAAAAATTCAATTTATACATACGTAATTGAAAGCCCATAGCTTTATGTATAAAAATGAAGTATGTATTTATTAGTTAGTGCAAATGAAAAAAATACAAATAAATTTTAAAATAAATTCATTCAATATTTTAAGAGTTTGAACCTGTAGGACTAATTTTTATATATATGTAAGACTTTACAAATATTTAGAATTAAAAACATTTATACAGATTTCATACTTGAAAATTTGTAAAATAAATTTAGAAGTTCAAGTTCTTTAACGATTAAATTTTTCCTAATTTTCTACTTTATGGAAGACCTTACAGATAAAATATTAGATAAATAAAAATCGCATGTGAAACTTCATCATATCCTATGTAGCACCTAACGAAAACAAATCACATTGGTATATATTTAATATGTTACATGCAACACTTAGTCTTGATAAGCTTAAAAAGTATATAACGTAGGTCTCATATAAAAGCTACCACATTCAACATATAAAATTTCAACCATTAAAATGCTGGTCTTCTCAAAGTTCTAACTGAATTTTTTGGTATTTATAATAGAGATTAGAAGTCACTTTTTAAGTCAATTACTGCATTATTCTAAGAATATGTTCATAATACGGAGAAAGTGCAAATAAAATTGTAAATTTTAATAAATCGAAAGTTGTTACTCTTAATTGTGCTCTTTTAGTCTCCGAATCGCAAAAATAAAAAAAATTACTCACTTAAATTGGGCCATTCACGAAATGATACAACTTTACTACTGACCGGTATTGAATCGTTTTTAGAAACCGGTTCAGTAGTCAAGTGAAATGGTGTTACTACATAAACTGTTTCATTTGTAACTGGGGAAATATCCAATTGTATATTGTCCCAGTGTGGCACCGTGTTCGTTTTAATATCATGGTCGGGACCTTGTTCAATAATTTCAATGATTGGCGATAAAGTCGTCGTACTCGACTGAGTCACAAACTCCTTCGGAATAGGCTTCGTTGTAAGCGACTGAAAGTTACTTTTTGTGGTTATATTATGATTGAACTCTTGCACAGTCCAGCCATCGATTACGTTTTGCAATTTAAGAATATCAACGACAGATGAAGACCCTTGAGCATCAAAGTAATCATCACCGAACGGCCCATCATATGGCCCCGTTTGTCTACCTTCTTTTTTCGAAGACTTCGGTGGCATATATGGTATAATGATTTGCACATTCTTTGCTTTTTTCTCATTACCTAATTTCTTTTTTGTATTCAAATGCCATTCTGGAGAAATTGGTACAATACGATCTTCTTGGTCGTACAATTTGTACGACTTCTTTGAATTGGTCGTCGTATTAGCAGTAATTAATGTAAAGTCCGGTTTTACATCTTTGTATTTTTTTGTTGTTTCGGACGTTGAGCTATCATTAAGTACAACAATAGGATTCCTAAATGACGACCCGTTAGTTTTATTATCTGAAGTTGTTATGTCAATTATAGGCGACTGAACATAATTAATTGGATACTGAATTGAAGCTGTGTAATCAGCGATCGGAATACTTTGCACAATTTGTACCTCATTAACCTTTTTATTTCCATTTATGAGTGCCTCTTTGTGCTCATTTATGTCAATTGTAACTTCAGCTGCAGGTTTATTTGGCAATGATTGAGAGTTTTCTGTACTATGAAAGTCATTACCGAAGTCAAACAATGGTAGAATTTGGTACGGACTCATGTTCGGATAAGGTATTGGAGGATAGGCGAATGAAACGTCACTACCTAAAGGAACTGAGTCACCAAATTTGTAATTGTAATGTACTTTGGATGAAATGTGTGGCATCGGCGCCGAATGTGATGGCAATGAAGTTAATATTTGTGGTGGTGGCGGTGGCGGCAGCATCCAAATACTGGGCAATCTTGCGCGATATATATTGCCCTTTACAGAATGCCTAAATGGAACAGACTTAATGGGCACGCCATAGCTAGTAGCTGGAATTTCGAACTGGTTTTGAATCAAGCGGAAATGATGGTTCCGCTGTTTACCCGGTGTTCGAACATTGTTTTGTTGTATATGCTGGTTTTTTATCGAAGAACCAAATGATAAGTCATTAGGTGGACCGTAACTTTGTAATGGGCGACCGGGAATCGTTGACGGTGATCCATAACTTTGTTGTGGAGCTTTCTGACTTTGTGCTAATGACGGCAAGTAGCTTTTGGTCAGAGTTTGCATTGGCAAATAACTCTGATACGATGCTACCGGCAGATAGTTTTGAGCCGGCGTATTATAATTATTAAGCGTTTGATGACTGATTTCTGATGGATGCACAAAGCCAACAATAGACTTAGAATCTCGGATTGGGGCCGCAACCGGAATCCATGGCACGTCATTACAAGGATTACAGGAAATATCTTGAATTGCACCAGCTGTTTGTTGGTAGTCATGTTGTCGTTCTTCACGCCAATAACCATCACGTCTTTGGACTGTTGGAGACAATGTAGTTTCATCGTTCTGTGGAAACGGACTAAGCCAATTTAAGATATTCGAAAATATCGACTGGGAATCTGTTTCTGCTTTGATCAAGGGCTCTTTCACGACAGTTGATCTAAGTGTTGATAGATCGTAAGACTTGTCTACGTCTACTCCATCAACAAATCCCAGGCAACAAATTAGTGAAATCAATCCATAGACATTCTTATAAGAAAGAAAATTATCGGCAATTTTAAAATAGCGAAACAATATTGAACTTTCTTCGGTGAAAGTATAATGTGCATATATTTTTATCAATTTTTTTCATCGGAATTCTAATTATCTTCAATTCTTAATGAATTAATTTCCACAAGTTTCATTTTCTTTTCTTATTCAATTTCTGTTGCATTTTTTCAAGTCATTTGTTCGCGCAAATAAGAAGAAAACTTTTCGCATTCTTTATAAGGGCATAAAAAATTATCATCGTTTAAGATTGTTTTCTTGATCAAAATTTTTTCAGAGAAAAATTGCCGATTTTTATCATAGAAGTAAAGCTAGAAAATTTTATAGTTAAAGAGAAACTAAAAAATAATATTGCATCTCATTATTTATTTGAACATTCTGTTTGCTCATTAAAAGCTCTCAAATTAAAATTTCCGAAATTTATTGATCTTTTGAACTTGGCTATTCAATTAATAAGCAAAAAGCAAATTTTTATCAACTAGTTTAAAGAAGTCTTTGCTGATTTTCTTAAAATTTCTTTATGTAATGAAATTAAATGTGGAAGAACATTTTGTTTCTGTAGTAAAATTTTAATTTATCGAAAAATCTGTTACTATTTTTCTTGAATTCAGTAAAAAATTTTTCATTGTGTAACCAAATTGTATATTATACGTTTAGTAAAGGTTAAGAAATGTCTAAGTGTATTACAGTTTCCACTGCATAAACTTTTAGTTAAAATTACAAATATTTTATATATATTACAGTATTATCTAATAAACGATCGTAATTAAAGTGAATTTAGATTACCTAATATATTGTTTATGCATAATAGAATATTCTTTAACAAATGGATTTCTGTTAACATAATGTTTAAATATTAATTCATTATCAAGCAACATAATTTCTAGCGAACTTATTCTATGTTTCAATATACTGAATTATATCTTATATTATTAAACTTTATAAGAAATCAAACTTTTTTTCACTTACTTAAGTAATCAACATATATGTTTTATTAGTATGTAAACATGGTGGGAATTTTTGAATAACTTTCAGCCAAAGCTTGTATACTGACTTAATGTAGCGTAAAACATGAATTTTTAATTTTTATAATATGCGACGAAAGGAATCACCTAAAAGTTAAACAGTATTACGAAAAAACGAAATTTCAAATTTCTTCTCTTTCTTCGAATTGCCGAAGTCTGGAAAAAATAGCAACTAAATATTTAATTAATTCTTCCTAATTTCGTTAAAAATAAACCATATATTTGATGCAAGTAGAATTTAACTCCCAGTGGAACATTTTGTAACCAAAATAAGGCTAAATTTCTCTGTTCCAAATATAGGAATTTTAAGACTAATTTAGATGCGATATAGTCATGTAAGAAAAATGTATTTTTCTATAGAAACTTTTTAACTTTTAGTTAGCAAATAGATAAAACTTAGATTTTCTTTAGCTAACAAAATCGTAAAATAGTTGTAACTATTCAGAGTCGAGTTTTAGTTACTTTTTTGGATACCTAACATGAATTTATTATTAAAAAACACGATATAGACGAATTTTAGATATATTTTAAAAAAATGTTCTGTGAGTTATAATTACAAAAAAAATCATTTTGAATACACTTCAAAATTTAGAATAATTTCAGTACAGTGAAAAAACGTACATAAATTTAACGGCAACTGTTACTGATTAAATGAAAATTAATCTTAAAATGAAGATAACGAAATTCGTTGTAAATTTAAATACAATTTTCTAGATTTTACTATAACATGGAAAAATATATATTATTGAAATACACGACAAGTAATTTTTTTTATTACCATTAGCATAGCTCTCTTAACAGTATATTAAAAAAAACAAGTAACATTTATTACTGAAACAATATCACTGTTATAACTAAATCATATAAGTAATAAAATATGTAACAGGTTCAATAACATTTTTTTATTAAATTAATATTATAATGTTGATAATTTTTTTTTTTTATTGTAAAACTCAAAAAAATTAATTTTGTCCCGAAATTATGAAGAGTTTAGCTTAAATTTAGTATAATTTTTTTTATCAGTAAACCATAAGTTTCAACACTTGTTTTCATTTTAAAAATATTTTATTTACAATAATTAAAGTTTTAATAATAAAAATTATTTCTTTTTCTAAAATTTATTTTGATTATTCTATTATATATCTAATCAATTGTAATAGCTTAACAAACCCTGATATTTATGGGTCTAAGGTACAAATAACAATAAAATTTATTTTTCAGCAAAAGCTCAAGCTAAAAAAACGTAGTTGAGACTTTAGTTAATTTTAAGATATTTTTTATAAAATTTTTGTAGCTAATGTTACAAGTGTTTTTCAAGTGATCACTTTTATCGCTTAATTTAAATATATGTTTTTGAGTTTGAAAACATGTTTGATCGAACGAAAGCACTTAGAAAAAATCAGTGTTTAGCACCTAGGGGCTTTAAAAACTCGTTTCGCTTTACTTTAAGCGTATGTTTAAAAGACGTAAAAGTTTTCAAACTTTATCCTTATAGTTTCCTAATTTTTGCACGATTGACCAATTGGTTTGAAAATTATTAACCCAAATATTGAATAGAGACAAAAAACTTTAGCAGCTTAGAAATAAATTGAAAAATATTACAATTTTTTTACAAATTTATATAAATAAACTTTTAACGCTTCCAAATTTCGTTATTTATTTATCTACTTGTAAGTGTTTAAAATTTATATACGATTTGAAAACTATAATTTTATATAAATCTTTTGTATAATTTCATTAAACAAGAAATGTGAAATTTGAAAAATCATTTGTTGAAAAACATTTACTTTAATTGCTTTTTAATTAATTCAGTTTATAAAGTGAAAACTACTAAATTTTTTATGATATCTTTGATTTGTGAAAATTATTATTATTATTATTTATTTAAAATCTGTTACTATAATATACATTTAATTAATAAATTGTTCAACAGTTATCATTTATTGTAAAAAAGTTTATAATTTTTAAATTTGAATTTAAATTTTTTTATTTTTAATTAAATTTTACTAATAAACATTAGGAAAGACTTTAAGTAAAAACAATTTAATATTTTCAGCATAAACTATGTTTCAAACAACTAGAAATACAACATTAGTGCAGATCTTTGCAATAAATCATATGTAACTTGGTAAATTATTTTCAATTTTTACTTAGAAAAGATCAAGAATAATGCTCAAAAAGCTTAAGTTTTACATTTATACATGTTCAAACTAAACATGAGTTATACTGATCATATTTAACAACTATATTTAAAATGTTAACAGAGAAAAATTGCAAAATTTTCGAATTTATTTGTTTTTTAGCTAAAAAGTAGTTAAGAAAAGAAAAGTAATGTCCGTATTCTATTTAGTACAAGTAACCAATTACTCATTGAATAAGGCGACACTTAACGTAGAAAAAACTTATCTTTATTTAGACAAAATAAAAAAAAAATTGAAAACTTTCAATAAACGATCATAAATGTACAAAAATGTTATTTACACACTTTCTTTTTGTCAAAAAAAATTGCGGATAATGAGAATTTATTAAGAATTTTGTCATACATCGTAAATTGTCCAAATTTCAATTTAATAAAAATGTCAGATTTTCTCTGTGACACTGATCGTAATTTAAGCTCAGAGTTTAATATTTAGAAGGAAAAAAGAAAATGAAAATAAGCCAATATTGGAACACATCATGTTCCGGTATTGTTAAAAATATTTTTCTCACGATTAACCCACTTTTCATTTTCCATTTCTATTTTAACCAAACGTTAAAAATTAAAATTCTTTGCTTTACTCTTGCTTATAATAAGCCAAGTATTTTACTTTTATTATTGAAATTATTCCTCAAACAACACGGATTATTATATGTTCAAATAAACATACAGCTCTTTTACGTTAATTTACGTTAAAGTCGACTAAACATACTCGTAGTTTTAAGAAGAGTTATTTAAATTTACCATTTATAACAACTTATTTTTTTATAAACAAAATGAAAATTTTTATGTAAATTGACTATAAATCATGATTTTATTATACTAATTCAGTGAAATTGATATTTTTATTGTTCTTAGAAGCAGTCGAGCTTTTGTTGTCGAATTATTCGTTGTACTTGAAATTCATGGTTATTGAAAATATTTAAATTGGTTTTGGAGTATAGAAAACAATTTTTTTTTCCTAAAAAATGAATTTTAAACAGTTTTTGATTTAATTAAATCATGATTGTTATCTGAATTGATTTTTTTTTAAATTTCAAAGAGAAAAAAAACTATTGTGCAGGAGATGAAATTATTGGTTTCGGTTCATAAATTTTAATAACAAATCTCATCACACTGATTTAAAATAGGTAATTCAATTCAATTTTTTTCTTTGACACAATAAATTTTTTATTGCGAGTAATTACATCGTTCAGAGTAAGACATTAGGGAAGAAGGATTTAACATGCATTGAAAATGGGAAAATTTCTAATCATTTATTCGAATCGAATAATTAGAAAATGTATGAATTGAACTGGTGTTAATTAGTTTCGCGCGGTTTTCAAATAAGAAAAAATGCATAATTTTACTTTCTGAATGTCAGATGTTTGACAAAGGAAACCAAAGTCAACTTAAGAGTTTAAAGCAGAAAAAAATAGAAAACATGACCCCAAAACAAACAAAAATAATAAAATAATTAAATTACAAGCGAAAACAAAAGGCAAACTTCTAATCCCGAATAATATTTTTGAGATATATTCTTCATGTAAACAATACTAATTAGAAAAATTTATAAGTTGAAATCGTGAGAAGATCTGTGCATGGATTTGAAAAAATTATTTTTTTTAAAAAAAAGTTCACATACTTTGAAATTATTCAAAATTTTATTGTTCCTCTTAACCGTAATATACATGATGAATAGCGAAACGATATCGAAATCTATGTACCATTCTGGATTAGATTCATGCTTCTAGGTTTAAACCGGCAAGAAACTGTCACAAAGTTTTACTAACTTTACTATTTTTATAATTTTTTTTCTTTTTACAAATTTACAGAAAGACTTGAAAAAAAGTTGCAAGTTTATTAAGACCACTGAAATAAAGGCTGCTCATTTTTATATGAATAACCCATATCAGAAACCCCTACTTGACTTAGTTGCATCGAAATGATTTCTTATCGAAGAGAAACAAGTATGCAACGAAATTTGAAATAACCAAGAAACATTTAAAAAATTCCTCCACTTTTACCTGCTGAATCGTCGTTTTCCATAATTTCATCGCGAGTTTTCATTCTTTTCCTTCAAATCGATCTTATAATTAACCGGTTATTCATCTAACATTGCCCGAAACCAAAGCTGAAATCGAAACCTTCAAAAGAGAAGAGTAATTCTAGTTTTGTAATTCGTTCCACAAATGATTTGAACAAAGTGAAAAAAATTGCAAACTCAAAAATTAATTATTCATTATTCATTACTCAATAAATATTTATCTAGAACTTAAGTGAAATTTAATATGTTAAAAATGTAACACACATTCGCAAAAACTATCTTTTTTTCGTAATAATTAGAATTCTAACTTTAAATTGTGTAAAGTAGAATTTCCTTCAATTTCCAATTATTGTTCACGATGTGAATCAAAATTTAATTTTTCGCTCATTAATTATTAGATGTCATTTCGGAAACTATTTTCGTTTACGGATTTCCAGATTATTACATTAATATCAAAAAAAAATAATTAAATTTGTTTTTTACTACTTCTAAACATTTTTCTTACAGAGTTTCTACAGTAAAAATTGTACTAATCGAGCA
>AGDA01022845.1:0-10432 GCA_000281935.1 Mengenilla moldrzyki | reverse complement strand
TTTGTTTTTAGACAATTATAATTCTGTGTATGGCAAAGAAAATATTGAATTAAATTCTTAAAACTAAGATATGTAAACTTCTTTTAATCAATCAGGCAATCTTGTTCCAACATGAAACACTTAATATATTACATTATTTTTCGATAATATATACATGTAACATATACATATTCACATATTCACATATGTACATTCATCTTTCGATTTAAACGCTAGATATGTCCTTTGCAAAATTATGTAATACGAAATCGTATAACGTCACAGAGACGTACATGTCTAGCCAAAAAAGCTGACAGTTACGGAGGTAAGCTTCTTCATTAAGAACCAAAAAGACTTAAGGGGGTATGCTTTTCTCTTTAAAATTAAAAAAGCATCTGAGTTATCGCCCTCATGTAAAAAAGGAATTTCTGATCTATGAACCGGAATACTAGGCAGGCGATGTTCAGGAGAAGTATTGATAAGTAGGCGTAATATGTTTCACGGTTGGATTGGTTTCGTTAGACAAATGCTTTCCCAATTCTTTTATAAGTATGGTGATGGAATTGCGCTGAAAACCATTTCAAATAGGCATAAGAAGGTATCACATGAACCTGCAGGCGAGTAAGGTAAGACATTTAGGGAGGTATGCTTCCTCGCTATATAAAATAAAAGAAATAGTTAAGACTCGATTAAATCAGCCTCGCTGGTGCAGAAAAGTCCTAAGAAGATTGCGTCTACGACGTATATGTAATATGGAACACAAAAGGTGTTGTTTTCAGCAAAATTACTGCACCATTAAATAAAAAGATCTTGTTCGTTATTACAAAATATAACATAATGCCCTCATTGGATCGATTAGTAGAACCCATGCTAAATTGTTGTGATTTTACATGACAAGGTTGTGTCATTTTCTAGCACCCGTATAGTCAGAAAGCATTCTTTCTGTACACTACAAAATATAATGACCTCTAAAAACTCACATATAATGAAATAATCAATTCCTCATAATTGATCCCCACTAGGAAATAGTTCATCGCACACAGAAAGATAGTGGTTCGCCAAAGGTCTCATGGGACGTGATTTGCGGCATTTCGGTTAAAACAAATTTTGTTTTACAGTGAGCAAAAGGCTCATCACATTACATTATTATTATTATTTTGATAGGTTTGCAATGCAATGTACCATTGATCAGTACCAACTTGATGAACATATGATTCTTTAAAAACTTGTTCAAAGTAATCAAATGCAACTATTTTTAAAATTTCAACTGCAAATATTAAAGTAAGGAGCGTTATGCGTCTTTTATATCCACTTTTTTGCATTTTTATTTTGTACGATGTTTCCAAAATTGTATCTATCGTGTAAGTCAAGATATGAATATACTAGACTAAAGCGTTATTTAAAACAAAAATTTATTTTTCAAGGAAATTTATATAATTTCTTGTCATTTATATAAAAATATGTTCAAGAGTTAAATTTTCAATAATTTTGTATCAGTTTTTTTTTTTAAATTTCATTTTTTAATGGACTATTTTTAAATGTTGCCTGTTTTAATAAACAATATTAAAATTATGTTGAGAAAAATAAATAATAGTATGTTTTTACTTAAGTAAAGATTTAAGTTCTTAAAAGGCGTGGTGGGAAATCCCCAAGAAATTATTGGTTAATAAGATCTTTTGGAAAATTTACTCGAAATTGCACAAAGCACAGAAGTTCAGTAACTTTGAGTAGCTATAAGGTAATAGTTCTCCTGTTTAAAGAAGGTTTCCGATCACGCCTTAAATAAATATTCAAAGCTGGCGAAAACGGACATGCAACGCACGCGGAATGCGGGCGCCTCGTCAAAGGCGGTGCTATCATAAGATTCGGATATATATTATAATTTTATATATTAAAATATAGAATCTATCGAGTACTTAATAAATTATAACAAATAATCTAACCTAACTATGAATACGGAGACATAAAATACATATTTTGTTTGTAATGTGCTATCATTAGATACCACAAATAATTTTAATTTATCATCTTAGTAATTATTTTCTATGAAAAACAATGATAATACTTTTATAAAAGTAAGTAATTTATTTATACTATATAGATAATTTTTGTTACAACGTTTGAGTAAGTCGCCCTTAAAGATTAAAAGTTTGGTCGCCCCTGTTATAGTGGGATAATTTCCACGCAAAAGATACATAAAAAACGTTTTTTTGACGAAATCATCGTAAAAATTTTGAAAAAGTATTTTAACATAATTTTAAAACAAAAGTGCCTGAAGAATAACTTAAATATTTTCTAACGTAGTATGTGGTAATAAAGACTTTATTCGGTAGTGTAAAATTATTTCTATTCATAAATTTACACTAACACTACACCGTCGCTATTTTTTCAGTACTATATATTAGCAGAATTTTTTTAATGACGACGGTGTAACGCAAGGAGGATGTATATATGCTCTGTGGTGTAACGTTGTTTATTTGTGTGGTTTTGTTCGAAGCCGGTTATTGGAAGCGTACACCTGTTCTGTGAACACTAAACAGCCCGTGTTCACAAATTAGACACCTTTAGTGTCCAATATGGCGTCTACCAAACCGGGTAAAACAACCAGGTATCGTTTATGAATGCAACCTCTATATCTAATACATAGACGTAATATAATAATGTAAACAAGTTGACTTGCGCGAGTAGTGTTCGGAATGATGCAGTAGGATACGTTCATTTGGTGCGAGCACTGCTCAAGATAAGGCATTAATCGGTTAATAACTGTGCAAATTAGTTAATTATTGTTCTGTATAAACTTTTTTACAAGTTTAGTTTTATTGCTTTTTGTGTTTAAGAGAAAAACTTTCTAACTAATTTAAGACATCCTACTTCTAAAATATGCAAGCTGCTTTATTCAGACAAGATGTATTTTTTATTTGCTTATTATTATTATTTTTTGCTTAATATATTGCATGTATATGAATTATTTTAATAACTTTATTAATAATTATTTCACTTCAATTGTTGATTTTAAGAAACAAAATATTTAGAGTGCTTAGTCTAATTATTTAATTTTTTTTTGCGTTTAAAGTAAACATGAAATCGAAAATTATCTAGTGCCCAAATTCGTAAGTGTAAAGCTGCGAAAGACGCAAATATTAAAAAACAAGCAGGATGTTTTAGCAACTTTATTAAAAAAATTATAAATCCTGACATAGGTTGTAGTGAAGCTGATTTAGAAAAAATATGTTATCAAACCGTGTTCATCAATGAGTTTTTCTAAAGAGGACACGGTAATTTGATTATGAGCAATCCAACGAATCGCCTCAATCTCCACTAGATAAATTTAAAATCGATGTATTTTATGAGCTTTTAGATGTTGCAATGTGTTCGACAAACGATCATTTTGAACAATTAAAAACATGTTTGAAAATTTTGATTTTTTAAATAAATTACTGAAAATTAATAATGAATCTTTAAGAAAATGTTGTATCAATTTAAAGATTATTTTAAAGGACGGCGGCAGTAAAGATGTAAATGCAATAGAGTTATTTGACGAGTTGTGTGCTTTCCGGGATATTTTTCAAAAGAATGATTTTAATATTCGAAAACCTTTTGATATTCTTAATTATATTGTATCCAATAATTTAGCTTTCCCTAACTTTTCAATTGCCTTAAGAATACTATTAAATTTACCTATTAGCAAATGGCGAACGTAGTTTTTCTAAATTGAAATTGATTAAAACTTACTTAATAACAAATATGTCACAAGATAGGCTAAATAGTTTAGCGTTAATTAGCATTGAGAATGATGTATGTGCAGAATTAGATGTTAAAACAATTATATCCAATTCTTTGTGTACTAAATCCAGATTTATTAAATAATAATTAAAAAATTAATGTAATTTGATATATAATTTTAATGATAAGAAACAGTTAAAAAAGTTTTAAAATAATAGGGGACGCTAGGATAAAAATGGCATGCGGCCGCTGAGGACCCTAGCTCTGGCTCTGCAAATATTCGAGTCGATTTAATCACAAACTTATTATGTACATGTCAAAAATAAAGATGTAAAAAGTACCATATAAAATTTTGGAAAACATTTTATCTCTTGTCATTAAAATAAAAATTATCTTCCTCGTGAATGTATTTACGAATTTTAATTAAATTTTAAATTAGGATATTGACTGAATCGAGTTTTAATGAATTGCTTCACGGTTTTGTTATATTTTTACATCAGTTTAGTTCGCAGTTCTAAAGAACGAAATTTTCTATCGTTTTATGCATATACTTGGTTCAATTCAATTTAATTCATAAAGTTTGATTTTTAGATACTTTTCATTTTTTTGTCCCGGCCAATCATGCTAATTAAGTGCTAACAAACCGTTAAATAACAATTTGAAATTTAACATTTTATTTTTATTAACATTTATATAACAGTTATTAAATGGGTAAATAATTATAACGTTTTTTACACTTTGTTACATTCTTGCTAAAACTTGGAAACTATAAAGCTGACAAATTTATAAACGCTATTAACATATTCGCGCTGGTAGACGCAATATCGCGTCACTTAAAATTCTTTTCTTGGTTATAGTTGACAAGAATTATCCTGTGATTGGTTTGAGGAAGCGGTAATGCTAAATATTTTTTATAATTACTAGTCCTTGTTAAATGTTATTAAAACATAAAAGCTAGAGTGGGCTTATCTAATTTTGAATTTCCTTTTTTTTGAAAATTTGAAATAGAAATAAAAAAGTGCTTTGCGCAATATATTAACATTGTTACATATAACAATATTTAATACCGTTTATATATGTTATCTTTTTGTTAGGTTTTGATTGGCCGGGGTCTGGTACTATATGTAATGAATAAAATTTAAGAAAATTCTTAAATCATTATTAAGAATATAAAAAATGAAAAATGCACAATAATTCTTCAAAAAAAAATTTTATAGAGCTTTTTGCATTTCGGGTTATAAAATTTTCGTAAATGGTCTGTGATAACTCGTTCAAAGCGTATCTGTACTTTATTGTATCCATTCTGTGATAGTTTGAATTCCTTATTTCAACGAAGGTCGCCTGTAGACCTTTGGCTCGCTACAATTATAATGCATTTAACAGTATAGTGTAAAGTCATTAAAGAAATTGAAACATCCGTTCGAACTACAATGGTGCAAACATATCAATCTCCTGTACGAATTTACAAATATCCGTTCGAATTAGTGATGGCCGTAATGGAAATCAGCAGCAAAATGTTATTATAATTGTCTAATAAATGAATTTCCTATTTCACCTAGGCGTACGAAAAACGATTTCCAAACTGCCCGCAGATGCCGATTGTTCTCAACTGCGAAATTATCGAAAAAGATGAGAATGAAGATGGATCCATTCAAAAAACCAAACGACGTTGTAAACTAAAAGTCGAAGCGCCGTATTTACTAAAAAAGGTGCATTCATATATGTCAACATCAAATCTTAGTCAATATTTGTAATGATATTTTTTACGAAAATCCAGAAATAATTAAAAACTGAAATCGTAAATGCTTGTAATAAGCAACAGTTTCTTATTTCGATTACGTGGCATTATTTATTTCAATTACATAGTAATTGAAATTTTTATCTGCATGTTGAAATCATAACAAAGACGTGCTTATGTTCTTATTTGTTTACTAATTTTGAAAAAAAAAACTAATTAGTTATTTTTTACATAAAAGTGATAAACTGTTTTTTTCTCTTTGGGAAATTGACCTAGTAACCCAGTAAATTAATGTAATTATTTTTTCAGGATTTAAATCGTTACTCGTGTAGTATTTTAAAAAAATCCTATTTTTAATTTAAATTTTTATTTATGCGTAAAAAATATTTATAAAGAACATCATCAGTAGTTGAATATTGATTTTCTGAAACACAATTTCGGTGATGTCAACTTATTTTGTTTTTATTCTATTAATGCTTATTAAATAACTTTTATTCTCTAATTAAAAAAACCCTCCTTGTTACTTTTTCATTGGGCTCTACAGAGTACATAATCGTAATTTATTTTTTAAGTTAACCAAACTAAACAAAATCGCAAAGTGAAGCTCTTTACATTTTTTTCTCTATTTATATGTTAAATTTAAAGAATGTTTATTGTCCCGTTAATGTACATGAGTGGTCCGTGAGCAGTAAAACTCAGCTGTCCGGCACTGCCGACGCGCTCGCTGGCCCATACAGCCCCGAAAACAATAAAGTAACATTTGTTAATTTAATTAAGTGTAATCTTTACAATATTTTTCTAAAAAAATTTTACACGTGAACAGTCGCTTTACTACTCATCCAATTTACATGCTATATTTGAGACTTATTAAATAAGTCTCAAATATAAAAATTATATAAAATTAATTTATTGTTAAAACAATAAAAAGCATTCAAAATGTTCGGGTAACAGAAATAAACTGTAAATTCTAGAATTGTTTTAACAAATTAAGCGAGTAAAAGTCGTTAATACACAGCAGTAAAATATGTATTTAAAATAATAGTTTTTTTAATTGGCTTTAGTTTATTTGAATTGATATTATTGTTTTGTTTTTTATAAGAATATTTTTTGCTTAGTTTTTAATATCCTCACTAATATTTAATGACTTGTTTTTAAGGTTGTCTTAGAAAACCTTATTGTGCTCTATCCTTATTAAAAAATCAAATTATTATATCTATAAAAGCAAAATATATTAATAATAATTTATTAAACGCTTATTTTTCTTCATTCGTAAACTATTGATCATCGTGTTGTCTTTTGAATATAACTTAAATTACTGTTTTAGTTATTAACTTGCAATTTTTATGCTAAATTCATTTAAAAAGTGCTGGGCAAATTTCTCATACTATAAAATCGTGTTAGGCAGTCAAGTGATGGATGCTAGTAATAGCAGGGACCCGCACCAAACCGAAATTATCATTATGGAATGTTTTCACAGTTTGGTAGTTAAGTGATGTTTTTTCTTATATATATATGCTACTTTTATTTTCTAAGAGTTATAATGTCAACAAATCATGTCTTAGCACATCCTGAAATTCACTGTTTAACATTGGTTTTTGTGTACGAGTTTTGTTTAAAGCTTACACACACATAATGTACTTTATTAAAAAATTTAAAGTAATTGTTGAATATTAATTATCGACATACATTTCGTTAAATTTCATGGTGAAATTCTAGCAAAATTAGAATTACTACGAATGTTGATGAATAGAACAGGTGCTTAGAGGAATCCTTGTAATAATGTACTAAATTACCTTGAATTAACTCTTTAAGACTAAAGTAAATAAAAATAATTAAAGATTGTTGGTGTTGATTACATTTATTTTCTCCAAACGAACATTTTGAATCGACGCGAGCGGACGCTCGACATCGAGACGGCAAACGAATGTTTTCCGAATCGTGTGTATACGCTGGAAAAGTGCCGCTACTATGTGCATCCGGAGAACGGCGACTGGACTTGTTTCGAGCAATCGTGTAATTTCGATGTCAAGAATTTATTCGGTTTTGAGAAGATGGCCGAAGACATTGCCATGAAGCAGTACATTAAGAACATTTCGAAGGGCAGTGAATTGATTGAGTATTACATAAACGAATTGCGTTCAAACGGCATTACCTATGTGCCGGTTTGGCAAGAACCGATCCGAACATGCGACACAGTCGGATCGCCACAGAGGCGCTTATCAGCACAGCGTTCAGTTGAGAAAACGTTCCAACTTGAGTACGATTATATACATCGGTATTTAGGTGAGCTAGATACATTGCAACAATCGCGTCTGGTGCAGCTACGTAATGCTGTCAGCGAACTACACAAGGGCAAAACGCCTCCAAGCGATACCACTTTGTTACGCTTTCTGCGTGCCAGAAATTTTAATGTTGACAAAGCGAAAGATATGTTATCTCAGTCACTGCTATGGCGCAAAAAGTATCAAGTCGATAAGATCTTAAACGAATACGAATTGCCACAAGTGGTCAAAGATTACTTTCCAGGATGTTGGCATTATAACGATAAGAGTAAGTGTTCTGTCGTTTTCATTTATAATATTGACTGTAGGACTGCTACTAATGGTGTAAGCAAGTTTTATCGAGATCGGAAATGGAATTTCCTTTGGTTATTTTAGCTTGTTTTGCTTTTTTTGATAAAAAAAATGTAGATATTATTGAATAGTGGTGTTTTTGCTGTTTTGATTAAAAATTAACTACATTTTCTTTAGGTGGGAAACCTGTCTATTTGCTCAAACTTGGCCATATGGATGTTAAAGGTATTTTAAAGTCGATCGGCGAAGAAGGTTTGCTAAAATTGGTTAGTTTTAATATTATGCACTTTGTTTTCCGTAAATGAAATACCAACAATATTCAAATGACGTTGTTCAATTATATAAACACATTCGCACTCATGCCGTTGCTCACATTTCTATTTGAAACTTCCAAAAAAACTTAAAATTCAAAGTGAAATAAGCCCGTGTTAGTTTTTATGTTTTATTAATATCTAGCAGGGATTAGTAATTATAAAAAATATTTAATATTACCTCTTCCTCAAACTAGTTGCAAAATAATGGCTGTTAACTATAGCCAAGAAAAAAAGTTTAAGTGACGAGATATTGCGTCAACGAGCGCGAATGTGTTAAAATTATAATTTTCGTCTTGATTTAACTTAATAGAATTAACTATTCACATAATATTTCGAATTTATTCTCTAAATATTTACAATTTTAGTAATTAAAGGTTTTGCATTTTTATTCTCTTTTTTATTTTGAAACATTTTTATGTTCGTAATCCAATCTGAATTCTCTTTATCACCTCTTAATCTATCTATATCAATTCATATGTAATTTTTTTAAAACTATACACAAATGAAAATAAAATGAAAATTTTTAAGTAGTAAACATTCTGTTTAATTATATAAAGAAGAAAGTTAAATATTCGTAAGTAAAATTAATACAGTATTTTAATTGATATAAAAAGAGCAAAGTATGCATTATTTTTGAAACTTTTTTTTCAAAAGTCGTTAACAATTTAGCGTTTACTTATTGCCAAATTATCGTTGAACTATTTTTGACAAGTTTTCAAATTTATTTGCTCTTACAAGTAAAATACATGTATTTTCACCTGTGTTTTTCCCAGTACATCATTTATTTATAACATTTTTCATATTTCTATAGTTAGAAAAATCAACCAATGTAAATTGAAGGTGAATTAATCGATTAGATACAAAAACTATTTGCAATACTTTAAGGTTTTTTAAAAATTAAGTTGTTAAAATTATTCTCAAGCATAAAAAATATTTTTATAGCTAAATTTGCGTTTACAATTAGATATTTTGCTACTTAATCTCAAACTTTTAATTGATCTAATTTGTTTTAACTAATCAATTAGTTTATTAAGCTTATTCATTATCTTTTGTTAACCCTTTGAGTGCTTAATACTCGCGACCTATGCGGTTCATACGGATGGCGCGCGTTCGGCGCTGACGCTCGTCGGGAACTAAATACTTTTTCGCGTAGTATTGATCACATTGACAATGTATAATACATTATAATATAGTATACAATGAGTTATCAGAAAATAACTGAAATGGCATATAAAACAAAATTTTGTTTTCCACCGTTGTCAAGTGACGAGATACGCGAGTATTGTGTAGTACATCATTTTTGCCGGGCGCGTATTTGCGTCCATAGTCTATATCAATGACTTTTGCTGGACGCATATTGCGTCCATAGCACTCAACGGGTTAACTGTAATTATAAAGTTTCAACTGTATTTGTCTTCTTTTTTTTCAACGTTGATCTATTATTTAAAACGTTAGACTAATAAAAAAGTTCATATGAGTAAAAAATTGACCCCTTTTTTATTCGCACAACCCATTCAATTTTCACTCAACTTTATAAAAATTTTATTTAGTCAGTATTTCGCGAATCGTGATGAATTATACAATAATACGAATACTAAATTTTAATATATTCGTTAATAAATTTCTGGTTGTTTCTTAATTTTTTAGAATCGATTTTTTATTATAAAATTTTCTAAACGAAAAATTAAATGCAATAAAATTTTTAATTTCTGCTGAAAAAAAGTCACGAATATTGTAAACTTAAAGTTAGTGAGAAAATATATGAAGCAAAGTGAATAAAATATTTTGAATTTTTAGAATTAATTAAAAAAAAACAACTTTTAAAAATCATATTTACACTTTTATTCTAAAAAAAATCTCAGTAATTTATTTAAAAGACACATGCTTATTATTTTTTGATAAAAAATGAGACCAGTTGTGTAATATGAATGACACTCATAGTATTAAAATGTACTGTGAGAGATCGTTATAGCAACTGACATACAAAGTATTAAAAAAAGCTGTAAATATAAGATTAAATAAAACTCTTCAAATATTTTTTTGAGTTAGACTTATTAAATATGTTACATCGGATTCTATATATATATATATATATATATATATTG
>AGDA01022728.1:0-16029 GCA_000281935.1 Mengenilla moldrzyki | reverse complement strand
TTAAACGATTCAGTAGAAGAGTTTGCTGCTCGATTAAAGGAGTAAGGATGTCTTCGTTGTTGGCCCTTACATCAACCGTGGACTGACCGCTTTTCCGTTCCTCATGTGATAATATGTGTAGTCTTTCTTGCAGTTTTTTTCTAGCTATTAAATATTTACTTACATATGGATCAATTTCGTTTTCATAACCTTCATCATCTGAATTTTCATCAGCAAAATATTTCTCTCTCATTGAGTTTTGATTCCTTACAGGTTTCGTTTAATTCATCGAGTTTATGTGTAAGAAGAAAATGTCAGAAGTTTCTTCTATATTCTTCGATGTAAATTTTTCGGCGCTTGTTATTCGCGATTTCCAATATTTCACAGCTTTTGATGTTGACTCAGACGACATTTCTTATTACTAGTTTTTGGATTTTATGAGTCCAGCTCGGAGGATCAAAATTATGAATTGAGTTAACAAAACGACGGTTCAGAAACTACTGTTCTTTTTATTAACAAACTAGAATATTTAAAATTATTTATAACAAAAGAAAAGGGTACGGCTCGAAAGCCAAATCATAAAAGTACAGAAAAATGCAATTAACAAAAAGGGTTTTATGTTGTTAAAAATTAAGAAGGTTATGTTAAGTGCTATTTTCTTGGAGCTAATCAAGTCATGCATGAACAGTATTATAAATTTCTTTTTAACCTGCTGACGTAAATGACGGCTATAGCCGTCATGCACATTTTTATTAATACACACACTTGTTCATCGTTAATTAAAACAGTGAAAAAAGAAGATATAGTATACCATACAACCTGTTAATTGTTTTTTCGTATGCTTTCTCATTCCATAAACAATAGAAAAAAAAGATGTTCTTCTGAGTGGCGTCATTGAATAAAAAATGTGCGGCAACGGGTTAAATTCTTTTATAATATGTTTATGCTACTATTTTTGTCTTACATCAGTATATTTTGGAAAAGCACACACACAAACTTTTTATAGAACTTCTGTATCCACACGAAATACATTTCACTTTAATGTTTATCAAATCGAAATTTTAAAAATATAGCTATCTAAATAAGTCATGTGTAAATTTTGTTTTAAAATATGCGTTATAGGGTGATATACAGAATAAAAATTAAAAAAAATAATAAAAAAATTATGTATATACTTATTTTATAAAAAGTTTAAACTATATTAATAAAATTTAGACTAGTTTTGCTTAGTACTTTTTTAGAGCCCTAAAAATTAAAAAAAAACAACACTTTTTTCGCATTGCTTGTTGCCTGTACTTCAAATTAAAAATTTTATTAAGCGTTTTTGTGTAAATTTTTTTACTCTATACAACTTTTTTAAAAATCATTTTTTAAAATAACAACTACGTTTAGCGCGATAATCATTTTACCGTGCTACGTCTTATATTCAGCCTTTATACCTCTACCCCAAGTGATTTATAGCCGAAACAAAATATGGCGTTTTTCATCTAAAAATATATATGAGCGTATAAAGGTACTTTGAAAAAAGTCAGAATCTCACAACTCGGGTGGTTACTTTTAAATTAAAAGCTACAGTCTTTATAATCAGCGGACAGTTAATAGGTCAGGTAACAAACCTTGTTTGAAAATAGCATCAAATCCACAGATCACTGCTGAGTAGTGCAAAGGCCACACAGAAGACAGGAAACTCCAACGACGGTGTTTTGAAATTACACTGGAATTTTGTAAATTCCAAAATTTTCCTGTTCTATCTGATGAGCATGAAAATAAGCAAAAATCGTCAAAACATGAAAAATTTAAACCTAAAAAATTTCAGTAAGAATACAAAAATTTTAGTATTAAGCTAATACCCGTTACTGAATTAGAATGACCAGGAACTATAAAAAATGGAAGCATTTCGATACTGTTATCATTATTTATTTTCTTCAAAAATTTCGATTCATGGTTAGATCCCATACACAAACGTAACCATTCGAGTAGCCAACTGCAATAAATTTGTGTCCCAAAGTCTATACGGAAAATGTATATATAAGATTTACAGGCCTTTCTTTACTTTTGATCCACTGGATATTTTTTATTTAATTAGAATGCTTAAACACACTTAAAACATTAAATTTAAGTTTGAGCG
This sequence comes from Mengenilla moldrzyki, assembly GCA_000281935.1. Classification (NCBI taxonomy): domain Eukaryota; kingdom Metazoa; phylum Arthropoda; class Insecta; order Strepsiptera; family Mengenillidae; genus Mengenilla; species Mengenilla moldrzyki. The sequence continues at coordinate 13,922 of AGDA01022728.1, read as the reverse complement.
CGTAAATCAAAGGCAAAGACCCCAAATATCGCTTTCAAAATTCAGCTACTTCACAGATTAAAGTACATTTTGTCATGGACGTATAAGAAATGGACAGATAACGCTTCGTATTTTTTTTGTAAAAACATCTACGGGTTACTAATTCAGTGTGCACGTGTGAGAATTTTTTGACGAAATTTCAAACGGAAAAAGTTTCACTCGTTTGTCAACTATATTTGAGTTCAGTTAAAGGACTGAAATGAAAAATTTTCCACACACGCACACTGAATTAGTAACTCTTATGGACTCCTATGGACTCATAGGTGCGTTCACTACAAAACATTGTTGTGTAAAACCGGCAGAACTTTATTCTGTTTAATTCCGACACAACAAAACTTTGTTATTTTTTACCAGAACATTGTTCTGTCGAATAATTTTTAATCTGTGACCATTTTAAGTCACCATTTTTCAAATATGGAGAATACAAAATTACTGAATGCAGTTTTTTTTTAATGTTGAAAACACATAGCAAACAAAAAAAAACGGCACATTTTATGCGCAAATGAACGGCTTACTAAAAATTAACAGCGATGCAGTGAACACTTGTTGAAAATTAAGAGCGTTGCAGTGAACGCGTTTATTGTTGTTTTTTGCAACTTTGTTGACAAAGTTGTATGTAGTGAACGCAGCTCATATCTTATACGTCCATGACATTTTGTACAAAGCAAAAATGTATCTTCACAGACATTTGATAAACGCTGTTGCCACTTTTAAAAGAAAATAGTTGTTTTATTTTATTTAATTAGATTAATTTAAACATTTATTATATATGTAAAAAATAAGATTATTGTAATTTTTACTTTTATTTTAATTAAATACCTTAACTTCAACAAATCAAAAGATGTCCTCTGATATCTTTAAAAATGTCATTAAAAACTTATTAGTCTTTAAAGACATTTTGGTCCTTAAAAAATGTCTTATTGACGTTATTTGGTTTACCGAGATAAGGTTATTTAACTAAATAAAGTAAATATTAAAAAAATTTGTTACTCTGTACTTATGTAATTAACGTTTTAAATAACGTACTTAAAGAAAATAAAACATAACTATAATCTATACAAGACACTAACAACAGTGCTTATCCAACGTCTATATAGAAACAATTTTAGTATGTCTACATAAAGACTTGCTCTGTAAAAAAGTGTTTTAGTCCCTGAAAAATCTGAAATTCGAAAGGGATTTTTGGAACCTTATCTTATGATTTAAGCAACCAAATTCAATTTTTATGATTTAAAATGTGTTAAGCATTCTAATTAGGTAAAAAATTGCCAGTGAGTCAAAAGAAAAAAAAGATTTATATTTTAATAAAAACTTGATTAAAAACTAAACATTTCTGTATTTATGCGAAATCCAAGAAATGTTCTATTTCTTTGGGATTCATAAGTACCTAGTGTAATCATAGAAATTACAGTGCTCTTGCACTAAACTTCGTGATACTAACAAGTTCCCATAAAATGTGTTTTCACAAGTTGACTATGAAAAAGACTTATTTAGTACAGGCTTATCCTATAAACCACGAGAAGTCACATTGAATTCACTGTGATGGATAAAAAAGAAAAGTCGCAGCAATCTGCAACGTTTTAAAACGTCACCGTACAGTCCTCAGGACGCCACAGTGACAAATAACTCAACCAGTCCAGTGAATGGGAGTAAGTTGTCACGGTGACAGATTTTTGTGACGTTACAAAGTGAAAAATGTAATAATTACATAAAAATAAATTACATTTTTAATTATAATTAATTCCTTTTTTTAATTTTATTACTTGATTTTGGGACGTGGATTTTTTCCGATATTTTCATACCGATGAAAATCCACTTTGAGTAAGTTCTTTAGGCGGTCACCCACCAAAGTTTCAGTATACGAATTCGTTGCTTTATTTGTCACGAACTTAGCTTTTCTCACTGACTGCTTGCCCACAATACGCGTTTAATATATAGCTTTTATAAATTTTATTTAAATATTGTCTTAGCATTTTTTTAATTGAAATGTATTTAACAAATTCAACTTTCCCTTTGCTTTAAAAAAGGTATTACATTCCACGTTAAATTATCGAAAACCGGAAATAAATAAGCTTATTATCCTTAATGTAAAACTCATTCCATTTTGCCTTAGTTAGTTCCGTATGTTTTCATTACACTGAAATGCAGTAGTTTTTAATGGTGAAAATTGCATTCATTAATAATTGCATTTTATAATACACAGCTTAATATAGGCTAAAAAAAATAATTTCCTATAATAAAAAATAATTGTCCCGTTGCACAATATACATGTTGTCTAGTGTAATCAAGTATGGTAAGTAATGATTTCGAGACTGCGTCGATGGATGAGCTGTAACAATTTAGTCCAAAATTCAATAATTAAAAAAAAGGATAACGGCGATTTATATGTCCTTTAAATTTCATTCGAGCACTTTTAATGGGTGTTAATTAAGGAAGCTTTATATCAGGGGTGACAAATTCAAAAGCTATCTCGAGCCAAATAAACAATGCTTAATTTTAGATGAGCCGCAAAAATTAAACAAATATTTTTATTTTGAATAGTACTCATAGAAAGGAATCAGGCGTGCAACTTTTAAATAATAGTTCTGGGAATTACACGCCAATCGTTTTGCTGCGTGCGAACACAAAAGTTGTATTTTGTGTACACAGAATAATTCATTTGATAATTCAGATCGAGCCCGCACAAAATTATGTTACGTGCCAGAGAGAAGGTGAAAAAAAACAGCACGTATTCACATGCGTTCATTCAAATGCCAAATTTTCTTCTATGTTATTATATGATTGTACCTCAATATGCCACGCTCTGAATGTCTACTCAATATTGCTTTAATTTTATTAAAAAATCTGTGTTTATTGTCAAATTTAGTTCAATAATTTAGTACAATAATTCGTATATTTGACCTGAATTTGAATAAAATCTGTAAATTTTTAGTCGCTTTTGAGTTAAATTTGACTAACTTTGATGTAATTGGACATTGTAATAAACATATATAAAGTTAAATTATTGTTTACGTTTTGACAGTTTATAAATAAAGTATAATAATTTTATTTGCTGGTTTCGTTTTTTAATTTACGTTTCTATTTTATTTTTACTTTGGGACAGATATATTAACCGGATCGCAGAATATTTACCTCGGGCCTCATGCGGTCCGCGGCCGCAAGTTTGATATTCCTGCTTTACATCCAAAGAAACATGTTTAGAATCGAGCTCTTGGTTTTCACTTGGTGAAATATGTTTAAACATATTTTATATATGTAGATACAGGCATATATTTAAATATTCTATGATTAAATATGTTTAAAAGTAAAAAAAAAACACACAACATGCATACCTTAGACCATGTGATACGCATTGGAAAATAATCATTATTCCAATCTTCTGTTTTAAAAACTAGTTTATAAGCAGGATTCATGAGAAATACAGAAACATTGACACCATCATTTGAATTTAGAAATGGAATTTGAAAAATATAAGCGAAACCATCGGAACAGGCTAATGCCAAAAGTCCTAAACGACTTTGATCTTCAAAACAACCCGAAGGACACCATTCCATGTGCATAACTGTGCCATATTTATGCGCCATCAAGCACATTAACTTTGGCTCACAAAATTTTTTTCTGAAATAAAGAAAAGCCTTTTCAAACTTGAATTTTAATAAATGAAAATCGTATATTGGATTAACCGTTTGTGTGCCAGCATGTTTTGCAAAAAGATAACTACACAAAACGACAAGGGGCGCGATTGCGCTCATTCGATTATAAGCCGATACATCAGGTTGCTGTCAATTTTTTTATTTCGATAAAATGTCTTGGCTTTTCTCGAGCTAAATGCAGAAAGGCACAAATGTGGCTGTTGGTACGCAAACGGTTAAACCGAAAATTCGTATTTTTTGTATCATTTTAGATTATAGTTTTCTAAAATCAATAAAAAAACTGATTCACAAGCAGTGTGAATAATTATTTAATAGCTTTTGAATCGCGGTTTCATATTTACTTAGTGTGTACAATTACTTAATTCATCATTTTAATTTTATTCGTTTCAACGAAATTATAAAAAAGTTTGAAATACCAGTTCCTTTATTTCAATAACGAAAACAAAAGTTTAAAATTACCGAAGTAGCAAAAAAATATATGAAGTGTAAAAACATATTGACTCAGTTCGTACAGTACAAAAATGGTTTAAGCATCTTAATTAAAACACTTGAACCAAAGCGAAAATGGATCCGGTAGCTTTCGATCCAAAAGCTCTTAGTGGAGCTGAAGTCTCGAGCCAAACTTTGCATTAAAAGATAAGGAACCAGAACTCGGGGCCAAAAATAATTTACAAGGAGCCGAAACTGGAGTTAAAAATAATTGATTCAAAATAATCAAAAAAATTTCAACGTGTAATGGTTACCATTATAACTGTATGTTATATAGTAAATAAACATTGGTAATTGTAAAGCGTTAATTTTTTTATTTCAAACAATAAACGTAAAACTAAATACCGGAGTCAAGGATTTTAACAGACCTAAAATCAGAAATAAAAAAATAATTGTCAAGGAATTGGAGTCAGGAATGAGATTAAAAATTGTTCGGCTCCAATGGCCTGATCTTAATCATAAGAAGTCACGTTCGAATGATTTTATGTTAGTGAATACTAAATTCGTCCACAGAATTGTTGAAACCAGCCCATCAACTAAAACCCATATTGAAAAATTAGTCACGAAATTAAAAGCGAGTATATTTAATAGAAAAATTAATTAAATATAAGTAAAATGATCAAATACCAAAGTTTTAAACCTAAAAGGTTGCATATGTGAATAAAAATACAGACCAAGCATTAAGTAAATAACTAATTATTGTATTTGTAGGAAAAGTTGGGTGTAGCCATTGACACCGACCAAATCAAACTAGAGTACATTAAAATGGTAAATTTGAAAAGTGACCATTAGACTATTGGAACTTTGCTATTATTATGTATTTACAACTAGCTTTGAGGTACACACAATAAAGGGAATTAAAATGTAGCGCTGTAAGCAATATAAATTGTTCCCTCCATCTTCAAAGCACATTTAGAAATTTTTCCATTTAGAGATAAATAGTTAAATTTCTCATAAATTTTCGAAATTATTCTTTCTAAAAATAGATAGCTATTACGTCCATTACATTTATTTAATAAGAGTGAAGTTTGAATAAAATATTAAAAATTTAGAATTCTAAACATATGAAATTCAAAGCATAAATATATTATAAAATCACGTTTAACTCATTGTCAAATCGACAACTAAAACACAGATTACTGATCTTTATAATTCGAAGTTTAAGAAACATCGTTGTATATTAAGTTTTTATGAAACTCAATGTGCATAAAAAGACTTACATGTCATTGCTTAAAGGACCAAAATTCCAAAACTGAATCGTTGATGAATAGGAATAAGTTTCGTTAGCTTTATGGAACAAACTTGCAGTTGTAACAGCTAAATATTGATTAAGCGTAGAACAATTAGTTGGTAACGGGACCCATGCTAAGCAGCGTACAGGTTCTCCACAAAATATTGTAACATTGTCTAAAAAATAAAATTTTCTCACTTTGTTATTTAAATCAAAAAGGTTTCTAAATTCAATCTAAATTGAAACTAGTAAAATTTCCACTTTTCCATTTTCTTTTCCGTCCTCTTCTGTTTTTGTGTCAATTGCTTAAGCACTTTATACCCTAATGGGAGCAAAATAAAAGATTATAAAAAGCAAATGTTTACTTTTTATTACATAAAGACAAGATTTAAGTATTCATTCGAAAAACTAATGCAATGCTTCAATTCATATAAAGAAAAGCAAAATATACATCATTTTTAAAATATAAATTATTTTTCAAAGTCGTTGTCAATTTAATAGAAGAACGTTTTACTTACTCTTTGAAAAATTTGTTTTCTTTTCACATAAAACGAATAGAAATTATGTTTACTTTTTTCTCAAGTACTTTAAGTATTCATAAAAAATTACACATTTAAAAAAACATGTAAAAAATTCTAAATAAAATTATATACAAAATTTCCAATATCATTTTTAGCCTTATCAGAAATAATTATTTAAGTCAGCAGGTCCCAATCTTTTTCAATTACTGTACCCCTTTTCAAGTCAGTTGTATAATGCATACTCCCCTCCTCTTTCTCCCATATAAAAATTTCTTTCACTTCGATATTTTATATTATGTATTTAGATTAAAAACATGTCATTAATTTCTTTCAATAAACAAAAGTTTAATGTTAGAACATCATTCGTCTTGTAATTGTATTGTACAAACAGAATTTGGAATATAATTTATTTTCAGAACAACAGTAAAATTTTTTTTTGTGTTTTTGCTGTCATTACAACTTCTTTTTGGGTACGCCTAAACAGTTTATGGCACCCCCCCACCCAGGAGTATGCATACCCCAAGTTTAAAACCGCTGATCTAGGTTATGAAATATATTAATATCCGTTTTTCAGCCTATGAAATTAGAAGATTAACATACCGTTTGTGAGCCTGTGTTCAAATAAATTAAATTGCTTCCATTCAGAATCGATCTTGGCTCCACCTGAATATGTAGCGATTCTAAATTTCACATGCAATGATTTTGATATAGACGGCATGTACCCATTAATTTCATCAGTCTTTATAAAGTTCGGAATGGTCGTATGTAAGTTTTGATACAGCCGCTCCGAGTGATGTTTTTCGCAGCTTTTAAAAGATAAATTTCAATTTTGTTATTAATTAATTAAATAAACAGACTAGGGCAGAAACACTCAAAGTGCGAGTTACAGTCAGCGCTGCGATGTAAGGAATCTTCACTGGACAGCAAAAAAATTGTAAAAATAAATATTAACTGTTTTTTCTATGTTTTTTAGTATACACGAAATTATATATTAAATATTTAATATTTTTTTTATAAAAAAGTTCCCTATAATATTAAAATCACTTACAAAAGAACAAAAAAGTTTTATTTAACTACGTGACAACTAATTTTACACTTTTTTTTCAAAATCTTATTTGTATAACAAAAGCGAATATAGCTCTATTTATGACTTATGGTAATGTAATATATGAGTTTTAGAAAAATTTTCTAGTTATAAGAATGAAATTCAAGAAACATTTATAATGTTTGATAAGTTCTTTGAGAAGAATTTGTTAAATATTCTGATGAAAATCAAAGTATCTGTACTTCATCACTTCAAATACTCATAATTAAAACGAGGTTCTATTACTTAAGAAGCATGGAATTAAAGATAAGCAAATTGCTTTAATAAAAATAATATTCAGAAAGTAATTGTTAGTTCTTTTAACACATAACAATGTTATCATTCTTTCTTTTTCGTAAAATGTATAATAGGACCTATTATCTTGCATTTTACATGTACATAAGTCATTATTTGTTTTTAATTTAACAACCTGTATGAATCTTTTGAAACTAAATTCAACAGTTAACTAATTAAAATCAATTTATCCAAATTTTAAAAAGCCCTAGTATTAAGACACAATGTAGAAAAGCTTACAACTCAAGTGTCCATTGTTTGTACAACTCTTTGAAATCGCCTTTACCCTTGTAGAATGTAAAATGATCATTTAGAACATGAAACTTCAAAGCATAATGTCTGGTTTCTTCTGGCTCTTTCGATGAATCAAATTTATAAAGACGATCTTCGTCATCTAAACCAATATCACTAAGCGTATCATCTAAGCTATCCGAGCTTTCGTGGCATGATGCTACAAACTCGTCATCATTTATCGTGACACATTGCACCGGATGATTTTCTCTGACATGCTTTAAAATTTCATCTCGTGTTTTCACACTAAATTTACAAGTTCGACACACGAATTCAACAGGTATGTGACCGTTCTTGGTCACAGAATAAGCTGTTTTCTTTACCTATAACAGTATCAAGATTAATAAAAATGTTAAAAAATATTATGTATATATTAAGCATTTCTTCTGATTAGTATGTCAAATAATTAGTGAGTATCAGCTGAATGTTGAATAATTGTTATCCTGTGTGCTCAACAAATTTAAGATCATGTTAATGCAGGCCTTCTTAAGCTATGGGTCGCGACTCCAAATGGGGTCGCATAGCAACATTTTAGGGTCGCGAGAGATTTTTGTGTCAAATATTTAAAAATGAAATTTCAATGAAAAATAGGACTTATAATTTTTGTAACTATAATAAATACAATTTTACAAATATTTGAGCAATTTTTAATTATAGATTTTTGTATGTTTATAAATGATCTCCAAAATTCTATATATTTTCATATATATATGTATATTATTACCTAATAAATAAGTCATGAAAACATATGTATCTACTTTTCTTTCATATTTATATGGGGTCCCCGGGAAATTCGCAATCATAAAGAGGGTCGTGAATGAGAAAAGTTTAAGAAGTCCTGTGTTAATGGTATTTAAAAGTTTTTATTATGTTTTATATGTTATCTTTTTGTTTAAAAGATACTATTTCTAATATTTTTTAAGACATTTTATGAAAGCTTTTTAAACATGTATCTTTAGTATTTTGTGTCGTATCAAAATGTGGTTTTATAATACTTTTTAAAATTATATTTTTTAAATTGGTAAAGTGATTTTTAAATCCTGTTCTTGTTTTACACATTTATTCAAAATGATTCACTATATTTAAGTTGATCAGAGCACTGAAACAATAAAAGAGAATCTTTAGATGTACGAGATCAATATTTAACCTTTTGAATCCCAGACAGTTTTGCGAAAACACTGACGAAAAATCCCAAGCAGTGCGACAGCGCTTGTTTTCACGTTTGCTTTGCTTGTTAATGCTTTGTTCGTTGCACACAACGCGCGAAACGTCTGAGTTTTCTCAACATGAAAACAAAGCAGCGCGATTGCGCTGCTTGCGACTCAAAGGGTTAACATTTTTAGGAATTTTAATTACTGAATAATTAAAAAAAACATTTAATATATGGTATTATCCATTTCTTCAATATTCTCAAAGTACAGGGTTACAAGAAAATTTAATTCTATAAATCTTGTTTACTTAGTTATTTCATTAGTAAATGAAAAATGCGTACAATAAAAATGTCGTCTACTTATAAAACATCATAATGCATCAAAATCATTTCATATTTCAATTTTCAATTTGATTCTACCCATATAGCCACTTGGTTTTACGATGATCGCACAATGATAAAAAATGGATTTAAATTTTGATTTTTAAAATTATCGAAAAGATGTTTTTAATGAATTTTAATCCGACTAATACTCAAGTTTCATTTTCATCCAATTTTGTTCGTATTTTTTAACTGCTTAATATAACACTTATCGTCACGGAAAAATTAAACGAATGATCGCAAAAACGAACTTGTGTGAAAATTATCTGTACAAAATTTACATTTCGAAAACCGTCTTTTTTTACGATAATCGTATTGAAAACCATTTTTAAAAAATTTCAACAATAATTTTAAAACAAAAGTAGCTTTACTGTTAGTTTAAGTTTAAGTTATATTTATACAACTGAACATCTTTTTCAGTTTTTTTTTCGGTTTTGCTTATTTCTCAGCGTCCATTATAAATTGCTGAGAACCAGCAGTGTTCTTGACGATGTTGATGTAAGTGTGACGAAGCTTCTAACTGTTAACAGAGAAGCTAATCTCAAATTGACAGAGTTTTTTTAAGGAACTGTTTGATCTGTTTGATGAACCGCGTTATGAAGTTGACAATATTACTCTAAGCGTTTACAAAAAATAATGAAATTTGGAATTTACTTCATACAAAATAAAAGTCATGCAACTATACAATGAAAATCACACACGAAAAAATATTTCAATTTACACGGGATGTTCTTAAAAAATTAAAAATGGAAAATCCACAAAAAGTTAATAAAGTTTATTGGCAAAATATATTTACTTTAGATATGAATAAATAAAACTATCGCCTTTGGAGAAGACGGAGGTGAAAAATGCCAATTGTGGACAAACTTCACATTAGGAAAGTGATGGTCTGGTGCTTTATGTGTGCAATTGATATTATCAGGCCATATTTTTTCATGCAAGTACGCACCGAGAAAATTTACAGGAATATATATTTAGTAGTTTTTTTTTATTTATAAACTACCGGTTCATGCAAAACTGAACAAGCGCTACCTTTGAATCATCTCATTATACCTTCGGAAATATTGTTATGGGTTTAGATTTTTCGAATCTTCATTAATGGAATAGAATGGCCTTCATTCTCATCAGACATCAACCCATATGACTTTTTTCTTGAGGCCATCTAAAGTCATAAGTTTGGCAGACCAATCCAAAAACACTAAAAACGCTCAGAGATGTCATCACTGAAAAAGTCTGAGAAATCAAATGCCAAAGGTTTTTATCGGGTTTCAAAATCGGCTCATTTCTGTACTCGAAAAGAAAATAGGTCAATTTGAACTCGTGTACCGTTGATTCTCAAACTTCAAGTATCCATACTGAAGATAATATTTCATTACCTACCTTTTATTCAAAGGAAATAAATTTTTACTTTTGACATAACCGTCTGGTTATCATATATATTCAAATACATATCGGAAAAAAGAAATATGCTTGTATAAAACAAAAACTACAATTGCAAATTCTCATTACAGTAGCAATTGATTGCAGAAAGTGTAAAATTGCTTCAATACAAAAATGTCAAAATAAAATTGAAAAAATTAAAATTTATATAACTTTAAATATTTATTCAGACTTCAAATTACAATCATAATATTTGGTTAAAAAATATATTTAAATTAATTAAATATAGTAAAATATTAAAATCATCCGAATTGTTAGTGCCTATTAAAAAAAATTTAATTGGTTCTAAATTGAATTAGAATATTTGTTTCATAGATTTAACCGACACGAACTATTCAGGTATTAGAATTATAATGTGTAATACATCAGTGACAAAACTCGAAACCAATATATTTTCCACATAGAAAATTCGAATCTATCATAAAGTACGTACAAAAATCAATTAATCGAATGAGAAAAAATATTAAAATATTGAAGTCATTACAGAATTCATACAAAATTCACATACACTGAAGAATACATTGGTTTTATAATAAGATTAATCATTTTTTCTTTGAAATTCTCTTATGCTAATCGGAAATTATTACAATAGTCATGGTTGGATATCATTCAAAAACTAGAATCAAATACATTCAACAAGCTAAATTCCAAGCCAATAACAGCTTTATTGTCACTTAAAATCTCAGCTCAGATTAACAACGCATAACAATACCGGTTCTATATCCAAATTTCATAACATTAGCATTTAGAACCTCAATATGTAAGTGATGAGTTTTAAGCCTTTCTTATTTAACAAAAAATTTCACAGCCGTACAACTACAGAATTCGAGAGTTAAGGATGGGAGAAATCGTCAAAATAAAAAAGTTATTTTGTCTACGTATATTTTCGCCTTACAAAGAAAGATCCCCAAGCCTTCGCCTCCATTTTTTTTTCAAATCGATTTAATTTGGTAGGTCATTTTTTTCAAATTAAATATATCATACGACGTTTGAGCACTAATTTATTTGAGGATGAATAATGAAGGTTGCAATTAAACACTACCAAAACACATATTGACCTATATCACAAAAACGGTTGGATCTCGTAAAAAACGACTTTTATAAATATAAATAGAAAGGTCTATAAAAAAAGTATTCTACAAGCTTTTGATTTAAGCCAGAAATCGGCAACCTGAGGCCCGTGGGCCGCATGTGGCTCTTTGAAGTTTTTTGTGCGGCCCGCCAAGGCACCAATATATTTTTAGAAAAACTCAACAATCTTAGAGCGTGAGCTAATGTTTACCAATTTCTCCAAACATCTCTTTATGTGAGCAAACATTCAAGAATGAATTTCATAAGATCAAAATACAGGATAATTCTTACGGATGAAAATTTACAAAACTCATTCATGATTTCATGATTTCCAAATTTCAAAGACAACCACACTTAAATAAAATATTGAACAATATTTAAGAACAAAAAACGCGTTGAATTTTACTGACTGAATAAAATAAAAAAAACTATTTTCCCTAATATTTTATACATTCTATATTTACATATTTATTCAATGCGATTGTAATTGTATTTTCTTTTTTCCTTTTTAGAAAATGTCGAATTTTTTCTTTGTCATTAATGTTATTATAACTTGTCAATAGAACATAATTTTTTTCTCTGTATTTATTTTTTATAATATTTATACTCGTATGATATTAAAATATCGTTTAGTTATACTTGAATGTGCGAATCGCGTAAAAAATTTTATTTTGAAAGTGGCCCACTGTCTGAAAAAGGTTACTGACCCCTGATTTAAGCAATACTTAGCTGTAATTTTGAAAAAAAATCTTTTTTATGGTTTTTAACACATTTTTCGCACTTTATTAAATAGATTTATTTAAATTAACACATAATGAAGTGACTTCATGGTACTTTTTATGTTACAGTAATAAGGATTCACTTCTACTCTGTAAAACTATAGTAGAAAAACTTTTTTTTTTAAATTTTTGTTTGCGCATCAAATAAGAAACATTTGCAAAATTTAATAATGATACACACAGTAATAGTTAACAATACCTATTTGATAAAAAATAAGTTTTCTTTCTACAAAAAAAATCTATTAAACCAGTCAAAAACTGTGTGGTAACTTTTTGTTAGAATTTATTTAAGTAAAAAGCAATATATTATTTGAAAAGCGTAAAGCTTTATTATAGCACCATAACATTTGTCTTGATTTTTTAATGGATGAATATTACGCAAAAGTCATGCATTAATTTGTATTAAATAGCAGCTAGATTTTATTAAATTTTAAAGACTACTTGATATTAGCACAAGAGCTACAGAATTACACGTTAAAAAAGCAATTGGAAATGATGTATACTCCAAAAGTATTATTGAGAGACGGTAAGCGGATTTGAGAGTAGATTAGTTGAAGCCGATGAGACACGATGATATTTTGGATAATCTTCCAAAGATAAACAAAGAGGTATTTGACAAAAGAATGAATTGATCGAATATTTGCAAGTAATTTAAAATATCCCTAGACAACTGTACATCAAAACTTAAGTGGTGTTTTGGGTTTACAAAATAAAAAATTCGTTATGCTTAATATAAAGTAATTGTTAATCTTAATAAAGTGTCTGTTATTTGTGAACAAATCTGTTCCGAGTTTTGCTTTGATTAATAAATTTTAACTCTTATACCTGAATGATTCATGTATCATAAATCTATACCTTACTATTGCTGATTAATGTATCAATGCCAAGTACTTGTTCGTGAACTCACTACTATGACTGAGTAAAATACAATTGTCAGCATCGTAAATTCAGTTCACATGACAGGACAAATTTCAGTATCTTCCTAAAAAACGAATTAAAAAAACCATAATCAAACGAAAGTCGTTGTAGTTCAATTATATTTAAGGAATAATTGTATTATTATGCTAAGTTTCTTTTAGTAATAAAAGCCTGAACTTTAACTTAACAAAGTTTAACTTAAACCAACTAGGAAATGTCGCGATGTGTGTCGTCCAGGTTTTGATCAAAATTCCCGTATTCAAATACACATATCTTAAAGATTCGTGCTCTAATTCATTTGAGGCTGAGTTCTGGGGGTTAAAAGTGAACACCACCAAAACCTATAAGTCGTTTTATTTCTAAAACAGTTTACGTTTTTGAAAAATGGCCTTTGCAAAAAATGTGTATAATATAAAGATTTACAAAAAACAAATAGATTTTTTGCTGTAATTAATAATTTAGAGCCGATTTTAAGAAAACTTCATTTTTTAGCAATTTTTCCAGTTTTTTTTACAATCTATTTACAATATTTAGTTATATAATCATGCTTTTTCATATAATGCATGATATAGTTTTTGTCT
>AGDA01022715.1:0-11189 GCA_000281935.1 Mengenilla moldrzyki | reverse complement strand
TGTATCCATCGAGAATAATTAATAAGAAAATTAAAAATAAATAACAAGAAGGAAAAATATTTTCATTCAAATTGAGCCAAAACCAAATAAGGAAAATAAACAGTAATAATGAATTTGGCCGAAAGAAATAATAACACATTTTCAGTTTTCAAAGATTTTAAATAATCTGTAATGAAATTGAATGCTCAATTAGCATCAAAATTAAATGTTTAATATGATGTTTAATAAACGCATAAAATAATGTTAATAATTATCAAATAACATTTCGAGAAACAACGTAATTTTAAACAAATAATAATTAAAAAATCGCTTATATATTTGGTTAAAGTTTGTATTTTTCAATAAGTATACGTTTTGTGATACACAAGTGTAATAGGTTTTCAAACAATGTTGCTTTTAATAGCAAATTGATTCCTCGGTGTATGAATATCTCATTACCCACAACCGATAAATCGAAAGTAACCTCTATGTTATATGCAAACATGAAAATTCAATAAATCACATAAAACAGTTAAAAAACTAATATTGTTTGAAAAATGGAAAAGTATGCTATAATGTTTTCATAAATAAATACAAAATGTATTTATACTGAAACAAATAACGATTTAATGATAACATTTAAATTACTGATCACATTTTTCTGGCGTGCAAATATTTTATAAGCTTTTTAGAAACAGTTACTGTTAAAAAATGATAACTATGAAACATACTGCCACTTTAATTATACACTGAGAGAAAAATTTACTGAAAAATTTTTTACTAATTTTTTTTTGTAATTTTTAGTAATTTTTTCCACTAAAAAATAGTGAATATTTGTGTAAAACATTTTTACTGAAAATTTTTTTACTATTTTTCACGTTTTACTAAAATTTAGTAAAAAAAACACTACAAATTAGTAATTTTTTTACTGTTTAATTTTAAATCCTTTTTTTTTAAAAAAATGGTGAATTGCTGTTTGTGTAGCAAAGAGTTTGAATACGATTTGTTCATTGCTCACTTAAAGACCTTATATCTAATTAATGAAAGGTTAAATGTAAAATGCGTTGAATGCGAAAAATCTTTTAAAAATTTCTATAGTTTTAAACGGCATTTCTTTTCTAAATGCGTAAATTTAAAAAATAAACTTGAAAATTATGATTTCAATAATGAGTGTGGACAGGTTTTTACTTTAGCTGAGTTTGTAAATGGACCTCTTTTGGAAAATAATCCAGATGTTAGTTCAAAAAGTGATTCAAATTCACTCGTAACTTTAAAATAAAATACTTTACCTTACCTTTGTCTAGACTATGGGTAAGCAACCTGCAACCTATAGTTTACATACAGTTTGCATGCGATTTACGGGATTTTTTTGTCCATTAAATATTGATTAAACCTGTTTTTTACTCGTATGAAAAAAAAACTATTATTTGTTATCGACTGAACTTTATTTTTACGTTAATTGCTTTGATTGTAATCCGCAGCATGGATCATTGTACAATTATGGCCCACAACATGGTTTATAAATAAAAGTGTGGTCCGTTGTGTAAAAAAATTAAATGTTTTTTATGTAAAAAAAAATGTTAAACCGTTGAGTCCCAAGCAGCGCGATCGCGCTGCTCTGTTTTCATGTCGAGAAACCCAGACGTTTTGCGCGTTGTGTATAACGAATGAAGCGTTAGTAAGCAAATCAAGCGTGAAAACAAGCGCTGTCGCGCTAGTTGGGTCTTTTCGACAAAACGCTATATT
This sequence comes from Mengenilla moldrzyki, assembly GCA_000281935.1. Taxonomy (NCBI): domain Eukaryota; kingdom Metazoa; phylum Arthropoda; class Insecta; order Strepsiptera; family Mengenillidae; genus Mengenilla; species Mengenilla moldrzyki. The sequence continues at coordinate 9,464 of AGDA01022715.1, read as the reverse complement.
GTTGAACTCCACAATCTACTTTTTGATCCGTGAAGAAAAAATATTTTTATAATTATAGTCGTTTTTACAATAGTGTTCTGAACAGGACACTTTTATGTTATATCTACTCAGAGTTACTCAATCCCTATGTTTTATACATGACCGAGTACCCGTAGAACACAAATTAGTTAAATTTCACTCTTTTCGAACTGAAAGTAAACTAAAATTTGACTAAATTTATATTGATGAGATAGAAGTTATGAGACTGATTTAGCAAAATTTTAGCATTTTATTCTAAAAAACGATTTAAAAAATGCTAAAATTTGTCTATTTTTTTGATTTTTGGGTTTTAAATAGTGAAAAAAATATTAAACTATTTTGAAGCCAAAAAAGAAAAAAAAAGACAAATTTTAGCGCTTTTTTATCCCTATTTTAGAATAAAATGCTAAAATTTTACTAAAAAAGTCTCATATTACCTATCTCTTCAATACAAATTTAGTCAACTTTCAGCTTATTTTCAGTTCGAAAATAGTGAAATTTAACTAATTTGTGCTTTACGGGTAAGTTTGCAAAGATACTTTTCAACTTTGTTCTAAACAGAACATTACTTTTTGAAAACGACTTATGAAAACTTCCGATTTGTTTGGAGGAGGTATAACTGACAGTTGTTACAGCTGCGGCAGATCCACGGGACACCTAGGCGCCCCTAAAACGAGTGCACTCAAAGTGCTCCGTTTCCCCTTCCCCTCCAACGGGAATCCGCAAGCTTACTATCGTCTTTTAATACTAACGATAATGAGTTTCCATAATTATAAAAATAATTCTTTTTCTCCACAGACCAAATAGCGGATTGTGGAGTTCAAGGTTTAGTACTCATTTATAAACAGCTGTTGGTAATACGAATAAAAAATTGAAAAAAATCAAATTCTTATTTAAAAAATTTTAATGATACCAGAAGTTGGTAGTAAATTTGTAATTAAATGTCAATTGCATGTTCTGGTTTCATGAGATTATGAATGAAAAAACACTTCAAACATTACAAGAGCTAAATCAATTATTAAACGTCACACTTCGAGAACAAATGTATGAGTGATAAAATTGAAATTGATATAAACGTGACATTTTGTATTCAACATAAAACAATATTAAATGTAGAGTAATTTTTTATTAAGCGATAAGTTTATTTACATACAATTTAAAATATTCTTTTTTAATAACTTAGATCGACTTACGTTTACATTTTGATGAAAAATTAATATAGAAAAATCAATTTTTAATGATGTTAATTTAAGTAGCTAAGTTATAAATTTTCTTCAAATTAGTCGATGTGATAGCTATAAGGAAAATGGTTGTTTTAAAACCAATATTAATCAAGCTTAAAATTTCAAGCTTATAAGAAATAGATAAGATGTGTCAAACTGAAGATTTGGAAGACAGTTAAAAAGCCTTTCGACACTATCTTCTGCATCATTCTTCAAGAAAGTGTCAAAAATCGTACGTGTTAAAACCAGTGACTTTTAGTCTCGCGTTTGCTTTTTAAAAGAGTACAGACCTAATTACTTTCATAAAAAAATTTTCTTGAATTTTATAAAAATTTACAAAAAATTTAAAAAAAATTTCATACAATTTTCAGATAATATCTAATAGGTATTACAAATTTTATGAAATAAAAATTATAAATTTTATAAAAGTTTTTGATAGAATTTACTAGTGTTGCTGGTCATTTATAGACGTAAACGTTTACTTTGAATTTAAAAATATTAATTTTATAAAGTTACTCTTCGGTGAAAAAATAAACAGTGAAAGTCGCGCAAAATAACAAGAAAAATGGAGTGCTACATTTGCAAAGAATCATGCTACAATTTAAAAAAAAAGTATAATCTTAAATCACTCGATTACTTCAAATGTATCGAATGTAGCAAAAGTTACCATTCACTCAAGTGTTTTCAGAAAGATACGAAAATCCATTTCACCGAATTAGATACTGAGCATATTACTATGACGCCAAAAAAATGCCAGGGTAATAGTAATTTTATTCTGAATTAAGAAAGCTGCAGAGCGATATTCTTTGATCTCACAATAAATTTCTTTAAAGTTTTATGAATTAGTGTAATTTAGGAAATATTTAAGATAATTATACACTCAAATATATTACAATAACTATGTACAAAAATAAAAATTATAAAAAATTACGAGTTGTGCTTTTCACGCTGCATAAGATTTGCGCTTGCCCTAAAAAAATAAAGCAATCACGGACCAAACCAATATGTTTGGGCCGAAACGCACTTAAGTTTTTCTGTGATAATTACGAAGTTTTTATGAATAACATTCATATAATTTATAAAAAATTTCATAAGATTTCGTTTAAATATTTTATAATTTTTTTTTTTCATAAATTTTATGAAAGTCGTTATGAGTGCTGTTTTTATGAAAACTCATAAAATCCACTACAATTTTCACAGTTTTTATACTGTTATTTTTTTCCGTGTGCTTATTTTAGAATTTTCTTGTAGACATCTTAGTCACTTATTTCGAACGTTTTTTTAAATAAAATTGTTAAATAGAAACTGGACTTTGCTGAATAGTCAAAAACATGATTTTCAACTTTTTACTGTTTTCAGATTGAAAATCTAGTCGTTCTAGAGTCGATGAGCATTAACTTGAAAATCTGATTTATAATCGTGAACTTAGGAACAAATAATTCAATTATTTAAATTAACAAACGTAAGTTTATTTAATAAATGTAATATAATTTTTAAGGTGAAGAAAATAAACTTAATAAGTTAAAGCGGTTGATTTTCCGTTGTTGTATTTATACTGCGTTTTAATGCCCGAATCTCGGAATTCTGTTCAGTCGAAGGACTTTGTTTACTTTAGCAAATGTAATTAACAGTTTTCGAAGCTCGAACAGCAAATTCCTTGTTATTTACTGCTGATGTGGAACCAGTACAAAAAAGTAAGAACGGAATTCTGGGTCCTTCACATAGTTAATAGTCGTTTTCATTACAAGTTTATCTACATTCAAAATATTTTCACCTTATATCTCATTTTCTTTCTATTATCAAAGCTAAAAATTTTCTAAATTAAAAATTCTGTATACAACTAAAAATACTTTTTTAAAGTAGTTAAGTTTAATGCAGAAAAAGTTTAAAAAACTAACAGACCTTAAACCAGTTGTTCCTAACGTAGGGCTTACGCCTCACAAGAGGACAATTTGGTAGTTAAGGGGGGCAATTCGAAAAGAACTTGACCTATTTTAAGTTCTCCGTTTCGGGCAATTTAAATGCAATGCAAGGTATCGATGTCAAATTTAACAAAAAAGGTAAACTTTTAAAAAAACGCTATAAATAATTATTAAGTTTAATTTCGTTTGGCGTTACTATAATATCAACTGGGTGATTATAGTTATTAAGAAACTGTGCTGGAATTTTTTAAAGTGTGCCAGTATGGAGGCATAAAAATTTTAAAAACTTTAAGTGAGGCATGGCATAAAAAAAGTTGATAAACACTGCCTTAAACTAAATATTTAAGTGGATTTTAAGCAGCCGCTCGTTGTAATTTTGGCATCTACAGAGTACTAAATTTAAAATTTTGGTAAAAGGAATTGAAATATTTATAAAATTCACTTAATTATTCTAATAAGCGGTAAACCACATTTAAAGAAAATGAAAAATACTTTAAAATATTAAGTAAAAAGTAATATTAACATTAAAAAAACCCCCATACAATGAATTTTATTAAAACTAAACGCTTTGTGTGTGTGAAGAAAGTTTATTAAAAATCGATTACAAAGCTGCCTTTTTTCAAAAACTCAATTACCTTTTATTACCATTAGCAAAATTGAACGGTAATCGAAAATATTTTTAAGTTTAAAAAAAAACAAAATAAATTCAAACAGTGTTTCGCAGTGTCGATTACGTAATAAACGGGACTTCGCGTCTTATTGAAACGTTAAATCTAAAACCATTTAACAATTGAACAAAACATTTCACATTCATTCAAATAACTCAGGTTTATCAAAAGACAATTATGTAATAAGTACTGTATTTATATAGCAGCAGCATATTCTGTACTGCAGTAATATGCTTGGTTGACGTATTTTATTCACTTTATAATAATACAATAAAAAATTTGTAATAACTGTGTTTAAAAAGTTATGTATTTTAATACCTTAAATATTCAAATTGAACAAAGTTTTAAAATTGATTTTACTTGACATTTATATGCAATTGATTAACCTGTTAACTGTAAACGACTAGTTTATTAATCATTGTTCTCTAAAATAGGAGCCATACTTGTGAAGAAAATCAATAATAATAAATCAATCAAATTCACTATTCAGGTAATAAATGTGAAACGTCACGCAGGCTTTTGTTTACTCTATAGACATTTTTTTGGAGAGAAACCTAGTTATGTTTTCAGTTAATATGAATTACAACCCAGGTCGCAATCACTGTTCACAAAAATATGGTTACAGCCATGTTTAATGTTCATTTTCTTTTTTAAACACAGAGCAAGGAAGTCTGTGTTCTGCTCGCCTTTAAAAGTCGTGTCCAATAAGTCTGACCCAAACGGGACAATTTTAGTCATAGCTACCTAGGATTACTCTACTCCTATGTTTTTGTACAAGACCGAGTAAGTTTGCAAACATACTTTTCAATTTTGTCCCGTTTGGGACAGACTTATTGGACACGACTAAAAATTACTTGAAATTGAGATAAGTTTATTTTAGGTTACTTTTCTGCAGTTAAAGCAGATCAAAGAATAACATACGAGCACAGTGAGTCACTCACGTTAAATATTTTTAAAAAACGGTATGTTACACTATCCGGCCAAACGTATTTTTGCTCTGTATGTTGCTTTGCAATATTACACTGTTGCCAGAGCAGTATTTCTGACCCAATGTTGCCAAGTGGAACTATGGGCCCTCTCGAAGAAGTTAACTTATCATTTAGTTCAAAAAGCCGTATAACAGAGGTGGGAAAATGCGGCTCTTAAAGACACATGCGGCTCTTCGTTACCTAAACTGCGGCTCTCCAACTCCAACTGACAAGAACTAGCGAATTTGAGTAAAACTGTATGTTTCCAAAATTTATTGAATGATTTTTAAATTCTTTTCAATTATAGAATTTTAAATATCAACGTTTAATTTTAGGTATGAAAAATATCTGTGAGATACTCAGTAAAAATAGAAAAAATCAAGTCAGAAAAATCGAAAAAAATACAAATGAATAGTTAAAATTATTTATTTATTTACACCTTGCAGGTAGTTTTTGCGGCTCCCATAATAAATTAAGAAATGAAATGTGGCCCCCAAAATATTGTGTGCCCACCCCTGCTATATAATGTAAGATTTACTGAATAACATGTTGACAACATAAAAGTAACATTAAAAACATGGTAGAAACAATGTTACCAAAGGTTTAAAAAAATATTTAAAACATTAAAAATAGCACGTTTTAACATTACTGCAAGGTCTGTGAGCACGTTTTAACGGCACGTGTTTTTTTTTCTATTCTTTCCTTGCGAAACCGGTTTCCTGCGGTTAGTTTAGTGTTACACGTATCTCACGAATTTTAACACGGTGGTTTCGAGTTGTGTCGACTCAAACCATAAACTTCTATTATGCACAACGTTTTCAACAAGCTCAATAAAAGACAACTTATAGAAGAGCTGCTCGTTTGTCGTGGTCAGCTGGAGGACCTTAACAAACAACTAGAGGAAGAACAGCATAAACGCATAGCGGCGGAGGAGAAGCTTGTGCAGTATCTTCATTCCCACACTCCTACGAAGAATTCTGGCCGCTGCCTTTCAGCGCCATCTCTTCCCGATCACTTTGTCCACAAGTCATTTGACTCATTAGAGCTACTAGCCCTTGCAGCCCAAAAACTAACACATAATAATACTCCTCCTACGGCCTCCCCTCCTAGGGGCGCTACTCAACTGCACAGTCCCCTCGCGTCCACAAGCAACTCGCAACTCACATCCACAACAGACGTACACAGCCCCCCTCTCCCACCCACCCTTTGTCCCTGTGGTCTATCTCCTTCCCCCAAACCTAGCAGACCCCCCTCGCCACTCCCCCCAAGCACAACCAGGCGACCCTCGGCGTACAGCTCCCCAATTCGAGACCCATCCCCTATACCCACCCCACTAGTCTCGTCCCTCCAATCCCCACCCCAAGATACAACTGCGGACCCCCCTCAGGCTGTCAAACCGTTCCCCCCACTCTCTTACGTTCAACACTCTACAGAAGTAGACCCCCCGGCACCCCCCACCAACAACTACACTCACCTCCACGCAGTCGGTGACCTTATTAACGCTGCCCGGAGTTTCGCCGTTGGCCCTCACCTATCCCACTACCAGGGAAACCCTGCATCGGACACGGGCCTTTCCGTCTACCTTAAACCAGTGGAACTGGTTGCCTTGGTTAAAAAACTCACTAACCCGATAGACTCAGGAATTCAGATTGAAGGGGTCACACACCTTCGTAACAATAGAATCCTCATCGAAACAGCTAATACGTCTTCTCTCCAAGCAATCGCCAAAACCCTCAAAACGAACAACATCGCACGCAGTATTGGTCCTGCCTTATTTCCTAGGGTCATCCTCAGAGGGCTCGACAAAGCCATCAACCAAAACAATCTCCTATCAGCACTCGCCAACCAAAACACAGCTATTCAAGGACCTCCCAATCACCGTACACCAAACCTCCATCACCTGCCAAGGCTCGTCTCTGGTAAGGCTTATTATATATATTTCAGACAAATCGTCCGCAGTGCTCGAAATCCACCCGCTCCTCTGGGACAACTTCTTTCATAAACCCATCTTTTTAGGCATATCTCATTCCATACCCGAACTCCATATTAGAGTCATCAGTGTCCCATCTGCCTAGATTTTAATCACAAAAAAGCGTACTGCCCTATTAACACCCCCACGTGTGGCAATTGCAACGGTCCCCATTTAACCGAACTTTGTACCTCCCCCGGCACTCAGATTTGCGCTGTCTGCTCCCGACAGAACAAGAGCCATCCTCGCTCCATTCAGCTTCCCGTTAACCACTCCACATTTGACAGGAGATGTCCGTCGTTTGTTTTCCAATACAATCAAAAAATCGCGAACCTCGCCCTCCCCAAATCAACCATCCTAAACCTCCAGAAACTCCCTGCAAGCACCGGAAGCATTTGAACATCGGACAGGTCAACCTGCCAAAATCCATTAATGCCACCCGCCACCTAATACTCAGTCAAAACTCCCTTGATATCATAATCGCCTCCGAACCCTACATACGAGGCTCCCTCCCCAAAGGCTTCAGTAACAGGTTCAAAACATTCTTCTCACACGAACACTCGCCCAGCGCCATAATAGCTATTAAAACCGATCTCGTGCCGTTTGCCTGCCTAATCACCCAATTCTCTAACGACTACATGACCACAATCCTTATCAACGATGACACAGCCAATACGTACATCACAGCGGTTTACATGCCACCCAACCTCGACATATCCCAAACCAACTCCATAATCAGTAACCTTGAGCTAGTCATCGATTCGTTATCCTCGCACCACCATATCATTGCAGGCGACTGGAACGCCCACCATGTTTCATGGGGCTCGAGAAGCTCAGATTCAAGAGGGAAAAAACTCTTTAACGCCATTAACCAGGCTCATTACCATATCCTCAACAATACAAAAAAACCCACCTTCGTTGCTAGCACTAGAATGAGCAACATAGACGTTTCGGCTGTGTCCCCTTCTTTGCACAACCTCGTTTCGGATTGGGAACTCGACTCCCTCCCACTTTTATTCTCCGACCACAAACTAATAAGCTTCAAATTAACTGCCTCGCCCCTTCAACCTCCCTTCAATCTCCGTACTAAGAAGTTCAACACCAAATTAAAGTGCTGGAACGACTTTGACACTCTAATGAAACCTCTCCTTCGGAACTGGCTCATCAAGCTTTCCAGTATCTACAATCCAACCGACTTCGACCTCGCGATCTCTACACTACACAAAGATATTAGTGACATTTGCTCTAGGACTATCCCCCTGATCCAACCACTTAGACATTACAAGCCTCACCCCTGGTCCAACAAGGAAATTGGCAACCTTTGCGCCCAAATTAAAAACTTAGGCCACAAAATAGATCGGCAGAAAAACCCCGCCATCAAAGAGGCTCTGAAAGGAAACCGCAATAATCTAAAAAAAACCCTTGCTAAATCAATCCAGAAGGCTGCTTCCTCGAGCTGGAAGGACATGTGCTCTACTGTCGACGTAAACGACCACTATGGTAAGGTGTATAAGATATTAAAATACCTCAACATCCAGCCCGACGTAATTAACACCGTTAAAAGACCGGATGGCTCCTTTACATCGACCCCCCAAGAAACCTTGGAATGCCTCGCGGATCACTTCATTCCCCAACTATCCAACATGGTTACCCCTGACACTACGTTCAGGCGATCCACATACTATTCCGACCCTGCCATCCCTGCGTTTACTGATCACGAGGTAAAGGCAGCGTTCGATCTGCTTAATAAAAACAAAGCACCTGGCCCCGACCACATAGACAACATTATTCTCCTTAGATGCTACAATCTTTTCCCCCCTGTATTTAACTGCCTCTACAACAAAGCATTAGCTATGCAATTCTTTCCTTCTGTGTGGAAAACCTCGTCCGTTATTCTAATTAAAAAGCAAGGCAGCGACTCTCGGTCCCCGAAACAATTTCGTCCAATTAGCCTTATCAACTCCATAGCCAAAATATTCGAGAGACTGATCTACGAACGGCTCTATTTTTCTGTCCACTCGCGCGGCCTGATTTCCCCGTTACAGTACGGTTTTACCAAGCAGTCCTCAACATTCGATTGCCTTCACCAGCTTCTAACTAAAATCAAAGAAAACAAAACCAAGAAAAAAACCACCCTAACCACTTTTCTGGATATTACAGGTGCATTCGATAACACCCCATGGTGTTCAATTATCTCTACTCTACAAGACATGTGCGTTGAAGGCTATCTAACTCACATCATAGCCAGCTTCCTCACCAATCGATCAGCCACCCTTAACATAGGACACCTCTCTATCACTCGCTCTCCACAAAAAGGCTGCCCACAGGGCTCGGTTTTATCCCCTCTCCTATGGAACATTGTTATCAACCCCCTTCTTAACATCTCTCTCCCCCCGGGCTGCAAGATCCTTGCATACGTGAACGACCTTTGCCTAACAACGACCGCCAGTAATCCTAAAGCCGCAACCATTAAGAGCAACGAAGCCCTACACATCATTTGCAGTTTTCTGAACAAACATCATCTTCAAATCAGTCCCACCAAATCCAAAGCAATCCTCTTCCACCACAGATGCAACCCCCAAGATCACAGACGGTCCCTACACATCCGCGGCTCACAAATCTCCTTTGTCAACCAGCACAAATATCTAGGATTGATTATCAGCAACAAACTTAGCTGGAAAGCCCACATCGATTAT
>AGDA01022698.1:0-15283 GCA_000281935.1 Mengenilla moldrzyki | reverse complement strand
TGTTTACAAGTAAGGTGATTAATTATTACTTTAATGTCTTTCACATTTGATTGTTGTAAAATTTAAATGAAACGTTTTATTTCATAATTTTTTCTCTCAGTAACAAAATAAACGAACATATAAAAAGCTTTAGATTTTCTGAAAATCATTTTTACAAACTTATAGTTTTGATTATAAAAAATTCTTCAAAATTAAAATCAATGATTATTTTAAGTATAAGAAAAAAAATTAAAATATTCGGTGCAAATATTTAAAAATTGATCATTATAAAAATAATTAAAACTATAATAATAAAATATTTAATTGAAATTGATAAGAATTTACAGGTGTTACAATTTAATTACAGTTTCCGTTTTATGCTTTCAGTTAACAGTTTCTCTAATACGCCACACGCTCGTAAAACTTTGGCTAAAACAATTGTAAAAGCACTTGAAAGTTTTTGATCAGTCCAGACTACGCTGATATGCTCTTTTTATAAAGTAATCTGTAACTAACATTTGGTATAGAAAAATATTTGAGCCTTTTGTACAAAAAAGCTCGCTTTTGTGGATTTACATTGTTATAAAGTCCTAGATCGGGTCAATAATTTCAACCCGACACGATAAAAGAACAGAACATCAGACCCGACAGTATTTGAAACCAACCCGACTCGACTCGAGCCGAAGTGATTCGCAAAACCCGATTTTAATCTGTAGCACACTAATTGGCTTCTAAATGAGCCTGCTGAACGTTTTGAAATAAAACACACAGTCTAGATCCACGATGGGCAGGTCGTGGCCTGTGTGCTAAAATGGCCCGTGAGAGTTTTTTATTTGGCCCGCAAAAGCTGTTAAAACTATTTTTCATAATATCAAATAATCTGAAGTATAAAAGTTTCTACTGCACAACACCGAACAATTTTTAATGTGCTTTACACTAAAAGTGTAAAAGTTTAACTCATTGTGAAATTGGAAATGAAACGTAAGATAAAATACAAGTAGCAGCGTTGAACATGTGAAATTACTAAAGCTTCAACTTTACTATGACCCGCAACAAGTAAATGTAATTAATTTTGGCACATGTTATAAAGAAGGTTGCTCACCCCTGATCTAGTTATATTAAGTTAATTGTAACTGATTGCAAATCGATGCAATATTTAATTGAAAAAAAAATGCGCCAAGAATCAAAAAAGCAATAAAACTTTGCTGTAAAAATTGCATTGCAGCTTTTCTTCTATATGTTTATATTATTTTTATCTAGAGTCCTATATTGATATCAAATACACAGTTCATTTTAAAACACTATAAAGAAAAATATTTCTGTTCTATTAAAGTAAATTTACTGAATGTTGATAAATTGGAAAAAAAAGGTTACTCTTTCAATTTCATAACATTTAAATTACGTTCATAAATTCAACACGGTGTTGACACTATGTTGAAAATACGACCATAAACAAAAACTTTTACAATGTGGTGTAAATTTTTACTTCTTCTGTCTAATACGTCCATGCTACAAAACCATAGTAACCAATAGTGTTTTGTGTGCATTGGACAAAGAAATCAGTGCATTTGACCTGCGAATACTACACAACTCGTGTTCACAAATCATAAATATAGCATTTAGCTAACCGAGTAAAAGAACCGAGTGTCGTTCATGAACCCAACACCTTAGCTTATGCTTCTCATATAAAATTTACATTGTACAACATTCTTTAATGCCATAATTTTTTGTTCGGGTTAAAGAAAAAGGCTTTTCAATTTTACTCAACAGATTTTACTCAGAAGCATAAAAAGTAACAACTTATTAATCGACGAAAACTTCATTCCCAATTCGTAAAGCAAAGAGGAGATCATAAATGATTGTAAAAATTAATTTTTGAAAAAATACAATGCTCTAAATTAAATAAAAAAATATATATCTTTAAAAATAATTGCAATTATTGTTCTTCTTATACCCTTGCAATATTGACAGAATACCACAAATATAATGTTGAGTACAAGTTACAAATTAACGTCGCTGCAACCTCTGTAAAGCAATGTAAAAAATTGCAATATCAATGATTGAACGGTTATGTAACATCTGGTTTGCTGGGTATTCTTATTATAAATGGACGGATTAAAGGCATTTTTTCAAATTGAATGAACCGCAAAACATAACACCAGTCAGATACGTAAGTGAAATAACGGCCAATGTGATGTAGACGTAATGACGTATGTTTCGCCAGTACATATAACGGGCCAGATTTTGGGTTCGGGTTCGATACGAAATTGACTATAATATAAAAAAAGAATCATCAATTAATTTGAATCAAACGGTAATATAGGGTATATTCAAAAATAAATTTAACAAAAGTCAACTATCTCAGGTAAATATTCTTTACAAAATTTTCAAAAATTTAAAATGTTGTTCACGCGTACTTTCGATGGAGTCAAGTATTTTGCTTCATTACTTTCAAAACAACAAGTAGTCAAAGTTTTTTATATTTATGTTTTTTAGAAAATATATACTTACATGATTTGACAAATTTTCTGTTTTGGTAACTAGAAGATCTAACTGCTCGCCTCTGGTTGCAATGTTATCTAGAAATAAATAAGTATAACAAATAGTATTTCATTAATGATCAAAATATGATAAATTATCTCATATATATTTATGGGGCAATGGAGGGTAATTTGGGACGTCAGGTAATTATGAGCACTCTCAATGTATATCCATCATTTGAAGCAACTTCATTTTTAATAAGGTATGCATGCCATACGCTGCTGCATAAGTGCTTATTTTACTGTAGCTTAAATAAAAGTGTCTCATAATACCCGCTACTGTTTTATATATTTATAGATATATATTTAAAATATAAAAAGTATACTCGAACATTAAATTTTTAAGTTATATGGTAATAAAAAAAAAGATCAGAAATGTAATTAGTGTAAAATGCAATAATGCAAAAATAATCAAGCCATTACATCTGTCAATTATAATAAATGTATTACTGTAATAATTATACATTATAACAATGTATTTTAATTAAAGTTAATGATAAAAAAACGCAATAAAAACTTCACTGTTTTTTGATTTTTAAAAATTACCAATATTTTGCGCGACAATATTCTTCAACTCATCTAATTCACCGTGTACTTTGGCAATTGTATCAACATCGTGTGATTCTGAGTAGTGTTTCATTTCAGTCGCCAGTACTTTATGAAAGCTTTTCAATATGATATCATCTTCATCGATATCCGAGCCTTGGCCGGGGAATTTATCAGTAAAACGCCGTTTGATTTCATTTAAAAATAAAAATGACCGCGACTTTTCAAATTCCTAGAAACAATATTCATTAAAAATTATATTAAGAAAATATCGAAAATATATTTATCTTTACTATACTATATGTTATTGAGGTGGACTAAAAGATTGGATATTTTTTATTAATAAACGTATTTTCCCAAACTAAAATATGTAAACATATGTCACTCACACAAAAATCCAAAATTTAACTTTTAATACAATTTTTAAGCTTATTTTTGAATTTCTTTCACCTTTTTTTAAGCATAGCGACTCTACCCTTCTTTTTTAAATGATTAATATATAGACGATGGATTTAAATCACTAATTGCGGCTTTATTAATAATATCATCATTAATGAAACCGCTTGATTCACAAACGTTTTCTACATAATCGTGATCCATGATTGTGTATCTGTAGTGAGAGTTTTTCAAAATGGAAGTCAAATCCGTTAAAAGAACTCAAAACAAACCAACAAAAGCTACAGATTACCCATATCGACAACGCGTCGTGTAAAATTACATATCATTTAGGCGTTAGTTATTGCTGTTACCTATTTTCAACCTAAAGATTAATATCACATTAATTTTGCTTCTATTACATCGTTTCATCCTTGTTTATATTTCCTTTATGGTTAAAAGCTTTGCACACCACTCTATAAAAAAGACTACCATTTTAATTCGTATAAATAACAACTGAAGATGTTGGGGAATTCAATTTAATGTCTCCTGTTACCGATCTGCGTAATCTGCAGTGAAAACGTTAAGCCAAACACAACCAAAATGTTTTTCTTAAACTTGTAAGTGAAAAACATAATTGAAAAATTATCAAAAATATCTTGCTAACAATTTTGCAAATGAATAATGCAATGTTTTTCCGTTGCATTGTCAATGACTTTTGAAACAAATAACTTCTTTTTAAAAATAAAGCACATTTTAACTTTTTTAAAAACTTTTTGTGTATTTAATAATATGATATAATATAGAATAATAAAATAGTAAAAAAATCGTCAAATTAATTTTAAAAAATATTTGTGAGAAATTTAAAAAACATTAAAATAAAAAATATAACATTTAATTTAAATGACCATACGTTCTAATTTTAGCGAGACAAACTCGCATCCCACCAATTTTTAAAAATATCTCGCTTTTTTCATTTTAAATGTAACATAAAAACATATTATGTATTGTTTACTAAATATTATGATGAATATAAGGAAATAAAAAAAAGAACAAAAAATATACAACGCATGCAGAGTAAATTAAGTAATGTACCAAGTTGATTAGCTAGGGTGGGGGGGAGTAATAAATGATTATCGTTACGTCTCAGCTTAATAAGTATTCCTAGAATAATAAAAAACATGTTAACACAAAATAATTTGTGTAAAAATAGACTTTTTTCTTTTTAATTTGTATTAAATCATATTCATGTAAAAAAAGAATTAAGTGTATATGAAGCTATACAATAAAATATATATAACTAAATTGTAATTCTCATTTTGTCTCATTCCTCCTGCTTTAACTCAATGAAAAGGTTGCCACTTTAGTTTAGTCATGAATCAAATGCGGCTATACATTTTAAATAAAATTAACACCATCGATATTGGTTCTTTATGGTTAAAATTCATGGATTTTGTTAGAGTTTCCAATATGTGGAAAATAAAATTGAACGTTTGAAGTAACTTATTGGAAACTTCGATATTGGTAAATAAAAGATTTTAAATAACTTAATGGACAACCACTCAACGCGACCCCTGTTCTTCCACAACAAACTGTTGAAGAGGTTGTAATAACAGATATTGCGAAAAGTTTTTAACAGAAAATAAAAGCCAGTTACGGCATACAAAACAAGTTTATTAGAAGCTCGCTATAGAATGTGGGTGTTAATGAGAATATTCAAATTAAAAATACTTTATCGGTAATGCACAAATATATGAACCCATTGTCAACTACACAGTGAACTAAATAATCATCAGAGTAATACGTAGATTTATCATTTTGATTGGGAAGCTGATCCATGATTTTCTCAATGAACTCGATAAAATTGCCTTCATGTGTTGCATGCTTGGAAAGAATACGATTTCGGAACGCTACCGCACTAAAAATTATAGCCATATTTAACAAAGAACACAATTTCAGGAAAACTTATCAAAACTTTACACAGAACTAGAATTGGCGGATCACAGATCAAGCTATGCAAACGCATGCACTGCATAGCAATGCATTTTAGTTCAACTAAAAGTTTAGTTGTTTTGTTTTGTTTTAGTTGTTTTGTTCATGTACATGACCGCATCACCTTCGTAATGAACTCTCTAGTTTGAAAAGCAACAGTACAGATTTGAGTCCTTCTCGTATCATGTCGAGTCTTGAGACTCCGGCAATATTATAAAGAAGTGTCATCTTCGCTGTTTATATTCGCAATTTCATTCCTTCAATCACTACCCAAACTTCGTAACTACAGATGAGTGTTAGAATAAAAACTGATCAAAATATCGACAACGTCGTCTTGTGATTTAGTTTCGGATTTCTTACTACAGATCAACCAAGCTTGCGCAATACAGCGCAAGCTTATCCAATCCTTAAACTCAGCTCTTTATCTGCCCCTAGATCACTCATGAATAAAACCCCGAGACACCTAAAATTTATTTATTAAACCTAGTTTTTAATAAAAAAAATAATGCTAATACTTTACAACAAAGAGTTTTGGTAAACCTACCTTCAATTTAATAATTACTACTTCATATGCTTCCTTACATCACAGTAAATTACTTAATTATCTTTGTATTGGTAAACGTATATTTTTTGTGATAACCCGATTTAGTTAGCATATTACCAACTTCACGCTTTAAAACTTTAATATTAAAGACTGATATTTGCTAATTTGTTATAAAATTTTCGGTAAATCTGAACTTTCTAAAATTCAAGTGTTCAACCGCTGAGCAAATAACTCTGTTATGAAAAAAGCTTAAAAGTGACACTAACCCTAGTACCAACCATTTAAATTTTCCAACAAAGTTTTGCATAAGTTCAAATAAGTTTTTTAATAGAAATTCCTAGGGTAGCTTACTAAAATACCTTTATTTTTTGTTGTTTTAGTAAAAATGAAACGTTTTAATAAGGTAGAAATAAAATATCGACACTAAAGTTTCATCTATTGAATATAGATCGCAATTCTTATTCCGTATTTTTTATTGCATTTTTGAAAAATTATTATTCATTGAAAGCAAAAGTAAAAACTTTTTTTAAAATACATTGATAGAATAATTTAGAAAGATTGAATAAAATAAAATTACTGATTTTTCGATTTTTTTTTTTTCACTTTCATTCCGTAAAAGCTATAAAGCACTAATGGTTTGTTAATAGTTTTATAAACAAACTTAAATAACAAGGTATGTTTAAAAGCATGTAGCTGTGGATTGCATAATATTTTCTTCCCTAGTGTTCCAGCTTTATATAATTCTTTCTCTATGAGTGTATCTCAATATGCATCTTTACCGAGTAAAATGAAAGGGTGCTGGGTAAGAAGTAAAAAGTATCGTTTCAAGCCTTACTCTACTTTTTCAAAAAGCATCCATTCACTATTCTTTCGTTTCCTACATGACGTTTTTATTGAAAAACTTCTTGAACAGAATATAGTAGAAAAATGGCAACAAAAGTGCGCTCAATTATGGTCGAGCGCATTTATTGAATACAGCCTATGAAAAGACAATAAAACTTTGCTGTAAAAATTGCGTTACAGATTTAAAAATTAGTTGACAACAGTGGTCTCACATCTGTTTTTACTCTGTGCGCGTTAATAAATCAGTGCCACAGAATAGTTTATTGCTATGTAATTAGTGCATTTGGCGCCTTTTTTCGACTCTAAGTAACGGTGTGGTGCGGTATAAAAAATGTCTAAACGTAAAAACGTCGCGTTTACTAACGGCTTGGATGCTAAGCGAACCAAGTATAATAGTATTTCTAATTATTTTCAGGAATTTATAGAACCTTTGCCTTGTAGAAGTACAATCGGTGCGGATAAAGTACGTGCGCCGGCACCGCTTCTGGATCCAGATCAAGACTCGTTTGAGTTCCAAGAACTTGAAATCGATCACTACATTGGTCACCAGACGGTAGCGCGACTTCAGAATACTGTCAGTGGTGCGGCACCGATTATGCGTATGTTTGGCGTTACGCGCGCTGGAAATAGCGTCTTATGCCATGTACACGGTTTTTTCCCGTATTTCCTGATTCGATTACCGGAAAATTTCCAGAACAACGACTTGCTTGAATTAGAGGTTTTATTACATTGTTGGGCAAAAGAATCAAGCACAAATTTTGAAAAAAATTTAATTCTTTTAGTTTAATTTCGAGTGGTATTTCACCGGATCATGTTTTTAATTTTTTCACATGCAGTATAATATTTTTGGCCTACAAATAAATGCACTTCACTCTCACATGACTGGAAGAAAAATATTGGCATTTAAAGTGGGTTTAAATATGAAAAAAAGGTTTAATTTTTAAATTTTGGGGGTTAACAGCTCGTGGACCAAAATGAAACCATGCTTATTGAATTTCTTACCTAATTTTAGGAATATGTGATTTTAAAAAAAATTTAAGCAGTCTAAAGACCTCATTTGAGATTATTTGAATAAATAATTCAGTTTTGTGGATTGCAGTTGCTCTGTGTATCTGTGGTTTTATCTGTTTTTTGATATTTTTTGTTTTTTAAATGAAAGTAGCATTTCTTCCAACGATATATTTCCGTAAGAACTTTTTTTAACATATATTATGATTTTTGTGAAATTTTTTTTTATAGTAAAAAAATTTCAATTTTAAAGAATAAAATTTAATAATTCTACAACCACTTATTATTTTTTAAATTGAAATGAGTTTGAAAAATTGTTAAAAACATACAAAATATGAAATTATTGTATTTTACATTTATTAAACATAATAAGTGTAGCAAAGCGAAGTATTATAAATATTTTTGCAAAGCAACAATTAATTAATTCAAAATTTTATTTCTTTTTATTAATCATTGTGAAGCTGAACAGGCAATTATTCACTTCTCAAACTTTTATAATCATATGTAAATGAATTTAGAGCTCTGTGTAACAGAGCGAAGAAAAAATTTTTTTCGTTAGATAAATTTTCTTAAACAAAACAGAAATCTGGTACATTAAATAACATTATTTAGCTGTAATGTGAAAAATTAAAAATGTTTTTCTGATTGCTTAAAATAAAATAAAAATTTTATACTACAAAAAATTTAAAGAAAAAAATAATAGATGTCTCTTAATAGAAATTTTGTGGTCACTTCAAAGAGAAAAATATTTAATTTTAACTTTTGTACACGTTTTTTATGTTTTCTACTTAATAATAGTCAATATAGGTAACATTTTGGAAACATTAAATTTAAATTGTAATTGTGAATAATAGGTACACAAACTAAAATGTTTTTGTTAATTACATCAATGAAGCAAATCAATCAGTCAAAATAGTAATGCAAAGTCTTAGAAACTCTTGAAAAGCAAAAACCACAGAGCAACTGCAGCGCACAAACTGAATTATTTTTCCAAATCATGTCAAATAAGGTCTTTGAACCGCTTAAATTTTTTTCAAAACTACATAATTCTATGTAAAATTAGGCGACAAATTCAATAAGCATAGATTCATTTTGGTCCACGAGCGGTTCACTCCTGAAATTTAAAAATTAAAACTTTTCCATATTTAATCCCCTTTAAATGCCTTTATTTTTTTTTTGATCATGTGAGAATGAAGTACAATTCGTTTTAGTCCAAAAATATTTTATAGTATGAGAAAATATTGAGTAGATTTAAAGACATTCAACTTTGAAAAAAAAAACAACAAAAAATAGAACTTTTTTTTAAATAACTCCTAAACAACACAGTAATATGAAAAACTGAGCATCGCTTTTTTATCTCATAAGGTCCTCTACAAAACCACATATGTATTTTTAAGAAACGTTTCCAAGGGCCGATCAATATAGGAAAATCGACGGAAGCCTTTTAAGGGAAACTTTATTTTCTTATTTTTAAAATAAATTTTCTCAACTTATGCCTCTTTACACAAAATAAATCCATGAAGGTACTTTGAAATAATTATCGTACTGTTCGAACTTAATAAATCTGCATGAATTTGCAGTTTTTTTTTAATTATCCGCCCACTGAAATTCTAATCAAAATTTTTCATATAAATTTTCGCTATGCATAATTTTTATACATGGTGCTTTTAAAAATAGCCACTACTTATAGCTTTATAATAATTCTTGTATTTTGATATACCTTATTTACAACCCCCTCCACTATAACTTCTAGTAAATTATAACGGAACCAGAATACTGAGCTTTTCAAATAATGATATGTCTAAGTAAATAAAACTGTTTATAAAAAAAAGAGTTTGAACACCACTTTAGGGGTTTCCCTGTATTAGATTTTGATTATTGTTTTCACGTTTCTTTTTTTAGTGTAAATTAAATGATGCTGTTATTCGTGATATGCGATCCAATAAGGAAAGCATTACCCAAGCTGTCAGAAAACTGGATTTAGTATTAGGAAAGCCATTAGTTGGCTATACAGGTGATAAGCAACAGAAATTCGCTAAAGTTACAGTGACGTTGCCGAAGTTAGTTGCGCCAGCGAAACGACTTTTAGAAACTGTTCAGTTACATCCGATGTTAAATCCGGGTTTCGTAAAATCATTTGAGGCAAATGTTGATATTGAAATGCGGTTTGTTTAATTTTAAGTCTTCACTGAAAACAAATTCTACTGAAATATACGAAGTTACCTTTCCCCCACCATTAGCGTAGCTCTCTTTAACGATATATTGAAAGGAATAATACGTATTTTATTTTCTAGTAGTTTATAGTAACATTTTAATTTATCGAAAAATCTTATAATTTTTCTTGATTTTAGTAGAATTTTACTTCAGTCTTCATTTATGAATAATTTGCATTAAAACAATTATAACAGTTATATAATTAAAGTAACAATACTTGTCTTAAAATATGTACGGAAAATTTATAGTTAAAATATCAATATAATCTAGAAATTTTTTGGTTTTTTTTATTTAGAAATATTTATAACTACGCTGTTTTGCATTTTTTGTACATAGATCTTCTAAAAAACATTTTGAGTTTTTAAAAACTTTTATTTTTGAGTGAACACTGAAAAATATATTAATTATTTTAAGTAAAGATTTTTGTTTAGGTAAATATAATGATAATTTTTTGTATATAAATATTCGAATTTCAATAGTTTTTTGAAAATTTTTTTTTATATAAATAAATGTTAAAAATTTTAATATATATTACTTTTTCAGATATAAAAAAAAAGTTATGAAAAATATAATTT
The DNA here is from genome assembly GCA_000281935.1 of Mengenilla moldrzyki. Taxonomy (NCBI): domain Eukaryota; kingdom Metazoa; phylum Arthropoda; class Insecta; order Strepsiptera; family Mengenillidae; genus Mengenilla; species Mengenilla moldrzyki. The sequence continues at coordinate 4,667 of AGDA01022698.1, read as the reverse complement.
CAAGCAATAAAATTTTTTATTGTTACATATTTCATTCAACATGTTGATAATTTTTTTAAATTTTTGTAAAATTAATAAGCATTTTATTTGCGTAGGTTTTAGAGTTTATAAAGAACTGGAAATTTTCAGAAATCGTGTTTCGGTTTTTTAAAGCGAAATTCCGATTGGTCAGTTTTTAACCAAGCTTTTTAAAAAAATATAATGGAAAAAAGCTAAAAAAATAAATTATTAAACCATTTAAATAAAATATTTGCAAAAAAAGCTAAAGATTTTAATAGATCATCCTTCATTCGATAATGCAGTTTTGTGAAAAAATTATTGTCAACGCGTTACTAGCTGACAATTTGATCACTGATATTACAAATTGATTCGAAAAAATCACAAAATTATTTCTACTAATTAGATAGAAATTTGACTTTTAAAGTACGGGCGTTAATTCATTTATACCAAATCAACGAAAAGTTGGCTTAAAAAATAAAGGCGTTAATTTTTTTTTATGTAAGATAGAGAAAAACTTGAATTAATTAGCAAAAAGTTAAGTTCTTTGATATCAAATTGATAAAAATTTGAGCAAACGAGCAAAAGTTAAGTATTTTGGTACTGAATTTATAAAACCTGGTTGAACTGAAAAAAACTCAGGTTTTTCACGTTTCAAAAATTTTGGGAAAACTGGTGTTTCGGTTTCGGGTTATCTCCAATTAAAAACCCTAGTTTTTAATTTTAGTAATTTGTATATGTAGGTTTATGATAGATTCAAAGATATATGGTTGTTGCTGGATTGATATACCGGCGAAGAAATGGTCTTTGCGTACTTCAGATACTGCCCTGAAACCAGTTTCGCTTTGTCAGTTTGAAATTGATGTTGTAGCCGGCGATTTTATGGCACACAAACCAGACAATGAGTATTCAACAGTTGCTCCATTCCGATTCCTTAGCTTTGATATTGAGTGTGCTGGTCGACCTGGCTGCTTCCCGGTTCCCAAAATAGATCCAGTTATCCAAATAGCCAATATAGTTCACGAATATGGTAATGATCAAAACGTTCTCTGCAACGTGTTTACGTTAAAGTCGTGCGCTCCTGTTGGGCATGCTGAAGTATTTAGTTTTGAAACTGAGTCTGACCTTTTGGAGGCTTGGGCACAATTCGTACGAGACATAGATCCAGATCTTTTTACCGGCTTTAATATCAACCACTTCGATTTTCCGTACCTTATTGAGCGAGCTGAACATCTGAAACTGTCCCAGTTTAATTATTTGGGTCGGATCCGAAATCAGAAGTCGATTTTGCGTGAAAACAACGTTCAGACTAAATTTGGACGAAGGATCTTTAAAACAGTCAACTTTGACGGTCGGATTGCATACGATATGTATATAGTGGCTAAAAGAGATCTTAAATTGCGCTCGTATACGTTAAATAATGTCAGTCAGGAGGTACTAGGCGAGCAAAAGGAGGACGTACATCATAGCATTATTACTGACTTACAGAATGGGGACGAGCATACGAGAAAACGTTTGGCTACGTATTGTGTTAAAGACGCCATACTGCCGTTACGGTTAATGAAACGGCTTAATTGTTTTACAAATGACATTGAGTTGGCTCGAGTTACTGGAGTTATGCTCACTAGTTTGCTAAATAAGGGTGAGCAGGTTAAAGTGGTTTGTCAACTTTTGCGACATGTATGTGATAAATACAAATCAAAAAGAATTAGACTGACCGATTGGTACATATAGGTATATTTCTAAAGTGGTTACATTTTTATAAAGACAAAGCGGGACGAATGAGAATTTCAATTTAGTTTTATATGTTTTATTGTATGGCTTGATACACAAATAGTTCTTTTTTTATTCGATTTTTACACGAATTTGATTTAATACAAATTAAAAAAAACTTTTTTATACGAATCATTTTGTTTTAACATGAATTTTAATATTCTAGGAATACTTATCTGTATTAAGCCAAAGCGCCACAATAATGACACAACACCACCGAGTTAATCTAACTAGGTGCGTTATTTAATTTACACTGCATGCGTTTTTTTTCTATATATTCATCATAATATTTAATAAATAGGTAATATATTTTTATAGCACATTTAAAATAAAAAATGCTGATAATTTCTAAAGAGCAGAAAATTTTAAAAATTTTCGGGATGTGTGGTCATTTTATATATTACATTTGTATATCGCGAAAATGGAAGTGGATTGTTGACGCAGAATAACAGTTTTTTTTTGTAAAAAATTGTAGAATTTTTAAACTTTTTTTGAAAAATTTTTCAAATAATATAAACGGTATTTTTATTTTAAGCTTTAAACAAAATATACGTATTTTTATTTTATTACTTATTTTTATTGTAGTCTCATTTTGGCTATTCAGGAATAAAACTTTAAGAATTTAAAAATTCGTGTTTAAAATTTTATCGAAGTGTCGTGAATCACGACTCGTGATCATGGGTGTTTAAAATAATTAATATTATTATTAAATATAAAAATTGAAAGAAAAGTCGTAACATTATTATAAAATATTAAATAAAATTTCAAGACAAAATCTTGTGAACAGTTTGGTATAACTGGTCATTTGACAAGTTGGTAATTCTAATATTAAGAACGCTATGTTATTCGTGTCATAGTTCATATAGAATGAGGTACAAGAAACGAAATTAAATTCTGCAAAAATATACAGGCTCTTAATGCAAATCGCTGCGGCATTTGAGTGAAAAATGAATCACAAATCAAAAAAGCATTAAAATTCTGTTATAAGATTTATATTACAGATTTTCTTCTATAAAGAGATGTTTTTAAATCCGAAACCTGTGTTACGATAGTAACAGTTGGTGTCGATATTATACCCTTTTATGGCAGCTTTCATACACCTGAAGGGGAAACAAATATCCATCAACAATCAGTAGACAGATAGTCGCTAAATATTTGGATTTTTTAATTAATAACTTTAGCATCAATTTATTTTTTCGTATAATAAACTATTAAACCTAACAGAAATATCCTTTTAAATAAAAAATGAATTACTGACTTATAAAATAATCATGTTTTATTCTGAAATTTCTTTTAAATAAAATTTTAATTTATTTTTACAAATATGAAGGAATATTCCACTTGGAATTTTAATGAAAAATTTAATAAACATTTTAACTTTAATGAATTAAAATATTTTATATTTTATCAAAATGTTTCTAAATTCTTTTTATCATATTTCAAACTATTCGAAAATTTATCACCTGAAAATTTTATTGCAGTCTACAAAAATATTTTGATGAAAACAAATAGATTCTTTATAAGGTTTGTTACCTTCTAGCTCGGAAAATTAAAACTCTTACTATCGAAAAACAGAATTAGAAATCAAAAAAACACCTTGTATATGTTTACTATTTTGTTTAATACTTTAAAATATAAAAGAAACGTTTTTGTGTCATCTTTCTTGTTACGTAATAAACATTACTCCACAATCAGTGTGGCTTCAAACCTAACAGTCTAATTGAAATTATCATATATATTTCATTAAAAACTTTATTTTGATAGTGTCAAGAAGCGAATTATTTTATGCCAATGCATCATGTTAACACTGACAGTGAGCAATTTGAAGGTGCTACTGTGATCGAACCAATACGTGGCTATTATACGAATCCTATTACTACTCTAGATTTTAGTTCACTATATCCAAGTATTATGATAGCCCACAATCTTTGTTACACAACACTTCTGAATCCAGGAGACCAGAATAAATTCGGGTAAGCTTATGTATTGTAAAAACATTTTTATTTGAACTCTTCAATTTTGATTCTCTAATTTTTAGTTTCAATTGTTATTCAACATTTTTCCAATTTTTCTACACAAATTATATAATAGAAAAGTAAAATTGATAATTCCAATTTTAAATTATATGCGCAGTTTATCCATTATTTTCTCTGATTATAATTGCACTTAAAAAATTTCAATCTGTTAATTACCTTATTTTCAAAGCTCGTTTATTAATTACCCGGACTTTCTTATCGCGGGATTTTTAATCAATTCCGTTTTTTCTCATGTTGCTTAATGTTTTATTTGAATCTCAGTTATTCGCGAATCGAGGTATGTATTACAACAGTACACTGGAAAAAAATTAATATTTTACTACCAATTACATATCATTGATTTAATAGAAAATGTTATTGAATCTATTACACATTGCATAGAGCTTAAATGAACTTTTTATGGCACTGTTATTGATTCGGTAGCAAAAATCTTAGACGCCACAACGTCGGCGCTTATCATAATTTTTACGCAGGAATCTAACACATTGTAATTGAATCTACAACAGATTTCATTCTTTTTATTTGTTCGGAATTCGGACTCAAACTTAAAGTTCACGATTAGGCAGGTATTTAACAATTACTTTATTAAAGAAATAAAGCTCATATAAATACAGCCCTGCTTTTACACAAAACTCATAAAATAAATTAGTGCAATATAATGAAATTAAGGGTTTACAGTAAAGTTGTAAAATTAATTGATTTTTGAGGTAAAAATTTCTCGAACTATCCGTTCAGCGTTATACATTGTTAGCTTAATTGCGATCACTATTTTTATATCCGTTTTCATTAAGTCAGTAATATTACCTAAAAGCTTTTTTCGTTGTATGAAAACTACCGATTGTCATTATAATTGTAATTAAA
>AGDA01022665.1:0-14875 GCA_000281935.1 Mengenilla moldrzyki | reverse complement strand
TTTTTGACTCTTATTTGCCAAATAGACAAAATTTAGATCTCTTTTAGCTAATAAGAAGTCTTGAAATAATCCCAGTTATTCAGAGTCAAGTTTTACATAAATTTCAAACGCTGAAAATAAGTTTATGATTAAAAGACAAGATATAGATTACTTTTAGATTTTTTTAAAAAAATATATCTTTTACGGGTTATGTTTTTTAGAAAATACATGTTCATTGTATTACAAAGACGCAAAATTTATTGATCAAACTTTAAGAAGTTAAAATACATTTCTTGACTTTAAAATTCTTTTCTTTACACCTTTAGATATTTTATCGAAAAATATGCTACAAAAACTATAAAATGGTCTCAGTAGCTTATTATCAAAATTCAATAAAAAAAATTTTGTAATTTTTGAAATATTAAATTTTAAAAATTAAAAAATTTTAACACATTCTTCGTAATTTTGAAAACAATTTTTAAATTTTGTGAAATAAATAATCAAAATATAGAGAAACCAAGTACTTTGGAATACAATATTCGAGTTTTTCTTTATTTTAGTCGAAAAAAAAAATTGTGATAAGCGTTTTACGAATAATTTTTGGAAAAATTAATGCAGAAAAGTAGGGATATCCGCTACAGAATAAGAAAAATATATAATTTTTAAACACTTTTTAAAATTTAAGATATCAAATAAATAAAATTTAGATCGCATTTTAATTAACAAGAAGTTGTGGTACAGTCACAACTACACTGTGAGAAATTTTTAGTTTTTTTAAGTAGAAATCTACTTAAAAGTTTAAAAAATCTTATACGAAATAAGTAGAATATTTACATATTTATCAAAAAAAAACTGTTCTCAAAGCTTCTTTTTAATTAAAAATATAAAAGTGATCTTTTAAAAGTTAAGTTTAACTTCTACTTAATTTAAAGAAAAACTAAAAATGTAACAAATTTGTCTTAAATAAAGCTATAAGCACAAGAAATGTAATATGATCTTCTAAAATTAGGAAAATTTCGACATAATTTGAGTGACAAAAAAGAGCAAAAATAAGCTGTTTTAACTTAAATATTATTCTGCGAAAATTATGAAAACAAAACTATAATTCAAGAGTACAAAATTAAACAAAAATAAGTTAATTTTTTTGACTAAAATGTTTAATAATTCTTCATATTTAAAAATATCATTCTACTTAAAAATCGTTATTGATTACAATAAAATTGAGTTTTTATACATTTTAGTAGAATATTTACTTAAAGAAAATTTATGTTTTAAAAAACAAAAAAGTTCTTACAAACTCCATTTATTTTATTTCTAAAATTTCGGTAATGAAAACTTGTCCCATAACTTCGTTTGCTTATGTGAAAATTCCAGTAGAATTTTTTCTCAGTGTATTCAATATATGTTTTCCTAGTTACTTTAAGTTTATGATTAAAAGTTTAAATGTTTTATTAAACATGTTACACATTCGAAGAACGTAAAAGGACAAACAATTGTGGAATAATCGAAATCCTTTCCCCTTATATTGAAGTTGACCAAAAAACGTATGCATTAATCATATCACACACTCATATTCCCTCAAAATGAAGAAAAAAGAATTGCAGCGTAATTTTAATTTCCGTGCATTTTCGCCCTTACATTGAGAGAAGCGTTTTTACTTGCAGGCCATTCAAGCTACCGCTTTGTAATTTCGAAAAAGCTTTCAAAATCGCTTCATGACCAATTGATTTTCATTCCGGTTTCCATTAATGTCCATTTCTCAAGAATTCTTCATTTTATTAAAATTAATATGACTATTGAAAATTTCCCATTAACTATGTGAAGGAAAACCTATTGAAGTCTATATAGCATTTCGGAGTGTTCATTTATTTAACTTCCCCTTGTTATTATTATTACTAATCAAAACTACATAAAATGTAAGAAACACTTATAAAAGTGTCCATTCACACTTTCAAAATATTATTTTTTCTTTTCATACCAACAAAAACCAGGTTTATTTTTATCAAAGAAATTATTGAAAGCTGGCTATTTTCGTAGAATCTCTAATTAACGGTGTATTTTAATAGTACTTTTCAGTCAAAAATTATTAATCAAAACATATTTGATTGACACTCTCGTTAAAAAAACATGAAAGGAAATTGACCATTTCAATTTTTTTTATATATATAAATACACATGCTTAAAAGTTGATTCTTCAGTAATCTTAAGCGATTGAAATTTTCAACAAGTTTTCAAATATATAATTATATGTTTTTTTCATATGAAAAGAGTTAATGGCTTCAAAGCCAAGCATTCATTTTCTAACGGCATTCCATGTTATTAAATTTCTTAAATAATGCGATTAAATCTTGAAGTTTTCTTGAAGTTTGAAGTTTCTTCTTCGTAGATATTAAGATTACAAAATTTAAGTATATGTCAACAATGATTTCGATCAAAGAATTTATTATATACTTAATAAACAAAAACAAATATATACGTATGTAAATACACAAACATGCGTGCACTTGACAAATTTAAGAACAGTTTTTTATATACTGTGTCTTGTTTAATAATATATGGAATAAAATTTAAATATAAGCAGAGTCTTAATAGAAAAATTATATATATTTTTTAAATTATAGTAAAATTTCCATTTTTTAAATCCGATTTCATTTATTTATTTATTATTAAAATTTTAATAATTTTTGAAATGCCCAATTTCTTTTATTTTAGTTTTTTATAAAATTACTATTTATAATATATTAAATTTCAAATATTTATATAAATAATTTTTGAGTACAATTACTCAACTTTGTAAGTCGTGAAAAAAATTTAAAAAAAAAATTTATGTTTACCATCTTTAATGAATTTTATTTTTATTAATCAATAACTTAAAGTTATTAACAATCAAAAAGTAATCGGAAATCTAACTCTATTAGATTTCCTCGGGGAGCAATAAAGATCCTTTTAGCGAATCATAGTCGGTATTAAGAACGTGTTCGTTTAAAAAAATTTAAAATATTTAACAAAAAAGCAGTAATTAATGAAGTTTTAATTGTATTCTCTTGGAAGGTTTAATATGCATTTGTAAAATTTTTAACAGGAATAAACGATATATTTAACTACAAATAATTTTGTATCAAAGAGAATTTGATCGTAAGTTCTCTTTAGCTTTTTTCATATTATTTGTTTGGAAACTAAATTGGACAAGTAGGAAAAATTTATTTTTTTAGACACATAATAAGCCAATTATATTAAAATGATATCTATTTTATAAAAAATTCACCACAAATTTATTAAATAACACCAATATATTTTCAAGTTATAAATTTTTATCACCAGTTTTAGCTTCAATGTTGAGAAGTTATACATTCTATATTAAATGATTATCAGTTTGTATATCATGAAATTATCAAAACACTTATATATCAAAAATTACTAATATGTTTATCAATATTTTATCCCGTATAGCAAAAACGGTTTATTAGACGATCTAAATTTACATTATTCTAGATCAATTAATAGTTGCAGTTTCAATGAAAAATTTACAAAGTTAAAATTCTGATACATTTATACATTTTTATACGTATAATAGACGAATATCTATTATAGATCTCAAATAAAATTTAGACTGTTTATTCTGTAATAGTTTTTATACATCTAATAGTACAATGTTTTATTCATCAATTATATGTTTCTTATATGGTTAATAATAAGTCAAATTTATGTTTTTTACACGTTTATTAGGTAAAAATATAGGAAATCAGCAAAAAATTGTATACAAATATTCGTATAAATGATTGTTGAGAATTATTGTATATTATGTGTTTAAAACACATCAAAAGTTATTTCGGAATTCTATAATTTTTATTAAGAAAATCAACGTTTATTATACGATTACTGTTTAAAAATTGGTTTAAAAATTTATAATAAAGACATAATATACAGTTTGTGCTATACTAAATGGCAATGAAAAGTTTTCAAAGTATTTAAATTCAAATAATTATTTTCTAGGTATTTAAATAAAAAATTAATTCATGAAAATAATATTTATTTTCTATATGTAAAATTTATAAAAAAAATATCAATTGTTTCTTACATTTTAAAAAAAATTACAATTTTTAAATGTTTTTTAGTTTCATTTTTAACTTACCAGCTATACATTTTTGTTTTCATTAAATATCTATTATTAAATAAATGAAATGTGTTCGCATGTTTCAAATCTTAATTTGTTAAAATAAAACTTCAAAAATAAAAAAAACTACTCAGATAAGGATTATATTCATACTTGCTTACTATATCAATAAGACATTAACCAGAATTTCATTATCAAAAAAAATATTTTTTAAAATTTATTTTTTTGAGGGTTTTTTGATAGTTTTTTGAAATTTAAAATATATATCAGTTAGATAAAATTTAGATCACTGATAGATAAAACTTAATAAAAAGTCATAGAATAGTTGTAATTATGCAAAATCAAAACTCAACTACGACTTATATAATTATTTTGAGTTCATGATTAAAATCTTTATTAACATAAATTTAGTTCAAAAAAAAATTTACTCTGATAAATTTAATTCTAAATTTAAATCGTTAAATCTTGAGAAAGAAATTACTTTTTTAATTTAGAAACAAATTTATATAGTCTCAAAATTTAATTTTTAACAAAAATTACAATATTAGAGTACTAAATGTTTAAATTGCTTCATTAATATTAAATTAAACTTTTTTTAAATTTTAAAAATTTTATCATTTAAAAAATATTAAAACTGAACAATAAAAAAAATTAATAAATTCAAGATACAAAAAAAGTTCTAAATTTCTATTTATAAAAGTACACATGATCTCTATTCTAGAAAAGCAATATCTTAACTCACGTTTTATCTTGATGATTTCAGTCGAGAACTTGTTGAGTCCATCTTCAGTGCTATCTGTTTAGGAAAAGAGAAAAATTAAAGTTTGATTCTAGTAAGTTATCGAGATAGCTTTTGAACTTTTTATTAATAAAAAAAAAAAAAAACTTAAAAACACTTCCTATTTTTAGTTTACAAAAAAGTTAGTTCTTTATCAATTTCTTACTCATTAAATAAACAGATAAGTATTTACATTATTGAATGTATGTTATCATTAAAAGTAAACTGGATTTCTTCATCGAAAAATTTGTTTAAAACTTTTTTTTATTTACAAAAGTAAAAAAAATTTAATCTATCCAATTTTAAAATAGTTTTTTTTTTGAAATTTATACCGCTGTTTTAAAACTTGAACACTTTTGCTTAGTTAGAAATATCAATATTTTAAAAAACATATAAATTATTCAAAAACAAATCGTAATGAAATTTCAAATGCTAATTTTTCTGTTCGAAAATTTAAAAAAAAAAAACGTAAGAAAAATTTTATTATTCATGACTTTCAATTTTATATATAAAAATTATAAATTTATTTTAATATTAAGAAATTTGTAATTTAAATGAAACTTCAATTTATTATTTGTTCTAATAATAACAATAAAAATATATATTTGTCGATTTAAATTTCAAATTTATAAAAAAATTCCTTTTTCGAATTATTATAATTATAATCGAAGCTTTCAATCTGTGTTCGAACAAAAACGAAAATAATTTCGAAAAAACAATAACAAATTCTGGGAATTATGTCTTACCGAAAAACTTAAATTACGGGGCGGTTTTTAGCTTACAGACGGAAAAAATCGCATATGCTTGAAGTAATTTAACTTCATTAAAGAATCGTAATTTATCTTCAAACGAAAATCAAGTTCGTAATTTTGTTGTTCACTTAAAAAGTGCAACTTTTCAAAAATTCAGAATAAATTTTAAATTTCGCCTAAAAATATATGATATATACACATCTGCTTTTAATTAGACAACTACCAAGTTGGTGTTTCCTAAAGTTAGTGTAGGCGTCGCGGTACCACACAACCGGATCTTTAAACCATAACAGTTTGATTTCTAATTAAGGTTCATTATCGATTTCAAAACTCTAGACTTCCTCACTTAACACTTTTTTTTATTTACTAGTGAGAACTGCAGCACTGACCCGTGTACTCGTACCAAACTAAACTGTTTAAAGCGAAATTTTTGAACTTAAAACTTAAAGGAGATATAAGAGTGGGTCGTTTCTGTTGCGCACAAATCGGAAAAAATGAACGAGGAAAAAAAGCACAAAATGCACATTTAATCAATACGATTAATTATGATTTTGATTGCGAAAATTTCCTTATCATTAAGCACATTATAAGCGACCAAAGTGCAGAAATCGTCACGATTGTTCAATTTTCAATTTCGCTCTTTTTCAATTTTTCTTTGAGAGATTCAAGACCGTTTGATTTATGGAATCCTGCAGCTAAATTGAAACGTGCAGCTAATCGCGCGATTTCTCGCACCGCTCGCACTTGATCAAATTCACAAATATTGACAATTGCAACTTTTGACTTTTTGATTGATGTAACGACTTAACTTCATTATAAGTCTGTGTGTGAATGTGTACACAATATGTGAAAACAGTGATAAAAGAACCGTCGAATATTGTTAGTAAAAAGCAAATTAACGGGGTAAACAAGTGATAAGGATATAAGTTCGTTGCTCATATCGTTAGTTTAATTACGTTTCTAAATCGCGTATAACTGCCAAAATGAATCAATGGGAGACAAGTATTAAATTAAACGACATATCTCCCCATTCCATGCAAAAGTAATTCATTTTTTGGGCGGAGGGGGGGGTTATTTTATTACTGTACCATTGCAAATTCATATCGTGAAGTCTTGTCGTTAAAAATAATGATCTTTTCTATTTAGATGAAAAATTCGATTACTTTTTTAACTTGTTAACACTTATTTTCATCACACAGCAGTAATTACAATTCAATTTGCTGTAATATAATTGGTTTAATTAAGCACATGTAAAATTTACTTACATATTTCTACTTTCTCCGTACATAAAATTAACTTATCTTCATTCACTTAAACATACACTGTTAGTGGTAGCAAACTTAAACAAATTTTCTTAACAATAAAGTCTATTTTGACAATTAAACGAAAAAATTAAGTATATAATGATATAAATTTTTAGAATTTGGTGACTTTTTACACAACATATAAATGTGTTCATGAATAATTGTTTACTTTTGCACCCTCTTTTACTGCCTTTACCTAAATTGCCCCCACTTATAAACACTGATAAAAAGATCTACTGAATATGAGAACAATTCTTCATGATTTCTGGACAAACAGATAATATGTATGATGCAAAGAGAAATATGTTTATAATATATGAAAATAGTGTAAAAAATAGAAGAATCGTACCAAACTTCTTGTTCCGAAATTGTGAAAAATTTAGTCACATATTTAGTAGATATTCTTATCAGTGTAGAAATAGTCACTTTGACTGCTTGAGAAATTTCAAATAATCAACAGATTTTTACGATAGATTTGGTTGAATTTTTTATACGATCAATTCGACTATATATGTATTGAAATAACTATTTTCTTTTTTTCGCGACTACGGTTACATAGCAATGTATAATTTGTAATTTTGAGCGTACACTGAGAAAATTCTTTATAAAAATCGGACAGGAATAATTTTCGGTTTGAATTAACGGAATGACTGCACTGCGACGTCACAATGCGCCTCGACACACCGTTACTACGCTGCGACATTGCAATGCTACTTTTCAGCAACTCGACACACCGCGACTACGTTGCAACGTCGCGATTAAAATAAAAGTTTTATTAACTAAGCATAAAACTTAATCTGTTTTGAATATTATTCGCTATGTGATACGTAGTGTTTTATCTCTGAGTAGTAAATAAACTGAATATTAAAACTGGAAAGAACTAGTGGTCAACCGCGCAGGAAATAATGGTTGTTAATAGATAGTGAACGCATGTGCAAGAAAGGACAATTTATCATCAACATAATGTCGATTTTCGCACTAAATGAATCTTTTACTACCGCTTAAAAAGAACATTTGTTTTTAATAAAAATTTTATTAAAATACACCACAGATAAAATATTTAATACTTTTACGTTGCTGCATAGTAACAAAATACGTCACTGCGTGGTAACAAAAAACATCGCTGCGTGGTAGCTTTTTTTGTGAGCATTCCGTCGCCACGACGTCGCTGCGTAGTCGCGGAGACGTTATTGCGTGGTAACAAAAAGTAATTATGTGTGGTCGCTATGATGTCGCTGTGACTACTCATAGTTTGCCGGGTAAATAAAAATACACGTATTAAGTAAAGAATTCGCTAATTTTTAAGAATAATCTTCTATTTCTTCCGATATTAAAGCAGAACTCTTCTAAAACTTTGTATAATTTTTTCTCAGTGTATACCTGATAAATTGTAGTTACTAAATAAGCTAAAGTAATACTAGTTTTTCAAATGTTTACATAACGTTATTTATATTATTCCTTTTGTACTCTAAATTCACGCAAAAAAATTCGAATGGAAATGAGTTATTGAAAAAGTTAATGAGTATAAGTGAAGAGTGCACAGATATAGAATCAGATACAGTAAATTCTTAACTATCATCTAAATATGGAATGGATTATATTTAAAATTAAACAACTAATTCTAAAGATAGCGATAGCTTTTCCAAATATTTTTCATTATTTTAAATTTAACTACCATAAATGACTATATTATTTACAAATAAGCGGTAGGAGTATACATAGAACGAAAAAAGAAAAATTTACCAGAAAATGAAGATCTATAAAGATCAGTTTTAAGATCACCAAATGCAACTTATTTTCGCAAACGTAAATTTTATCAAGTATAACTTTGCTACAAAAACAACACAAATCTATGTGAAAAATGACAAAAGTATATGTGCGGAAGATGTACACATAAAAAGATTTCAATGTTAATTTGCATAAAATGTGCAAATAATTCATAATTTATTTTTCAAATTGAAGTTCATTTTTTACTATTGAAATTTACTATAACTTTGTATAATTAGAAATAATACAAAAAATTGCTTTTAAACAAATTTTCTAACACATTAATTATTCCCTCACAATACAGACATTTTGACTGTTTTTGGCAATATAAGTATACAAAAAGTCTCGGATAATCTAGTGTTAACTCATTTAAGGCCGATGCACAACATATGTGTAAATGATTTCCGATGCTGTAAAACGACCTGTACACCGTGTATGCAATAATGTAAAAGTATAAGTTATTTTGATTACACTAGTCGTTGAAATATGATCATTGCACACCTGATGTGGATTGATCTCGTTTACGTAAATTCACTTACGATTTAAATGATTTCCATAGTGCACTGGGAAGAAAATTCAAAAATAACGATATAAATTAACGATAAAAATAACAAATATTTTCTTTAAAAAAATTAACCAAAAGTATGTAAAATAACGATAATTTAACAGATTTTAGTCAAATTTAACAAAATTTTTTACATTTTCTAAAAAAAAATATTTGTCAAAAAAATTTTATTCTCAATTTTTTATTTTTCTAATAAAAATAAATAATATGAAGCAAAATTTTCGCTCATTAAGACCGTGTTCAACAAAAGTGATCGCCTCGAATGGACTAAGCATGATAAGTATTTTTGTCAATACTTATTACTGGAGAGCATTTAAGTCTAAAATGAGACTAAATTTAATCTTAAGTCGTCTGAAAGATATCTTATTTTATACTTTAAGCACAGGAATTTCAAGACTAATTTAGATACGATTTAACCAAATAGGAAAAATTTATTTTTTTTGTACAACTTTTTAATTTTTAGTTACTAAAAAGATAAGATTTAGATATATTTTAGCAAAAATAGGTTGTAAAATAGTTGCAACTCTTCAAAGTCGTGTTTAAGATACACTTTAGACTCAGTATGAGTTTGTGACTAAAAGACACAATATAGATGAATTTTAGATACTGTTTGATGTAAGGTATGTACTTAACAATTTGAAACTAGATTTCAAAAAATTTTATCACTGCTTAGCTAATAAATTTTACTTGAGGTAATAAAGGAAAATTTATTTTACAAAAAAGCCAAAATATTGCTGTCACATATTTCATTTTGAAGCTAATCGATTTAAAACTGAGACGTTTATATGTCTGCTTTCTAAACAGCTTAAACAGTTTTTTTAACTTTAATTTGAATTAATTAAAATCAGTTCAAGAAGTGTCAAAATATATTGCATACAGATATTTGTAAATTTAATACAAGAAGCCTAAAAAGTATGTATAAAAAGTTATTTCGTGTGTATTTTGCGTTCTTAATGCATTACAGTAGTACGATTCGAATGCGACTTTTAATTGATAGCGAACTAACTTTTGAAACTTTGCACGAAAATCGCATTCTTCAAATTAATCAAGGAATGTAACTAAGAGACTGTGTAAAAGACATGAACACGCAAACCGCTCATTTTAGCACTTAAACATGTCGTGAGCTTAAAAAAGGCATTGAATGAGAATCGAAAAGGAAAAGCTAAAAAAATTCACTTTGTAAAATCTATTTGCAAATTTCACCTATGGGAAATCATCTGATCGACTCTTAGGCATGTACAGTGTCATTTATAACCAAATACTACTTGTCGAAAATTAGACAATTTGTTATCCCTGGTTTGTTAAACAGCTAAGTTTCGAAAAAGCGGTATACTTGTTCAAACGTTCGGCTGCTGCGTAAAATTTAAATTTCCGGTACATGAGTGTGTTGTGAGTCGTCCGGTACAGTTGAAAGGCGGCTTTCGGGGGTCAGAAGCGATCATTTGAAACGAATCGATTAGTGATCGAAACCAGGCGACGTTAAGCATTTCCAAGACATAAACGTGTCGATTTCTTTCTAAGTCGTATTAGTTTTTTAGAAACCCCGCAGAGCAGATGGCCGTACTCGAGGAACAAAAGAAATTTTTTCAAAAAAAATTGGTGCAAACATAGTGAGTTGCCTGCTGCATTACCTATTAAAATTCGTTCTGCAGACCGAAACTTGCATACATACCTGAAGGCTTTTGAGCTGAAGACCCCCTTGAAAAAAACGTGTTTCGAAAAAGATTCGTTTTCAGATTTTTTCTCTTCAATTAAATTAAAAACATGAATAAGCAAAAAATCGTAATAATAATAAAATAAATTTATGTGCTGAAAGAAGACTTTTCTAAATTGAATTTTCCCGAAGTTTTTTTAGAGCTTTAAAGCAGCAAAGAGGATAAATTAAGCACTGGCGATACAGGTATCATGGTTTTTTTTTACAAAAGTTTATTGATTTTAATGCTTTGAAATTAATTAATTAAGTTGTTTTTTTAATATTCATATTATACTTCTTATTTAAAATTAACGACATAAAAAAAACTATACAAATTTAGTTTAGAATTATTAATTTTCACTATAGGTAAAATGTTTCATGTGAATTAGTGTTAAATTTAAATACACGATAAAAGTAACTTAAATGTTGATAACCAGCTCTTAAGAGCTGAAAAATAATTGAAAATGAATATACAGATAATTTTTTATAAGTGCAAATTTTCAAGCTGTTCCGAGCAAAATAAACTATTTTTAAAATTCTCTCTTTCCAAATTAAGAGAAATTTTCAAACATGCGCAGTTTCAATACCCTGCCACACCTTTTAATAGTTTACTGAAAAAGTTTCTTCTAACAATTCGCACATTATGGATACACTGAAAAAAATTTTACTGAAATCTACGATAAGTAAACGTTTCTTCTCTACGATTAGTGTAGCTTTCTTTAACAGTGTATTGAAGAAAGTAAAACGTATTTTAATTTATCGAAAAATCTATCAATATTTTTTCTCGATTTCAGTAGAATGTTCTTTCAGTGTATTAAGACAAAAATCATTAAATCCATAAGTCTAGCGGATCAAAAAATTATTATAAAGTTCATTGTTGGGAAAGAATTCAGTGCTAATCTCATCCATTCTTAGTTATCAAACATGTTTGCCAAAGATGTTTCATACATCTTTACCGTTAAGAGAACAGTGACATCTCTTAAGACAGGGAATATTAGAGAAAAAACAAGCTTTGGAGGATATCACACAGATCCTTCCATTAAACAAGAACTAATTGAACAAATCAAAAGCTGTTTTGACGAATCAAGACACAGGTCAGTACGCTTTTAGTGAGACGCACGAGGATACCTAAAACATTCTACCATACAATAATAACACAGGATCTTCATATAAAAAAAGTATTAGGAAAATGGGTACCTTTCGTTCTAATAGACGAACAGCGAAAACTGCGTGTCTTAACATATGGAATGAATTTAGTAACTTATATAAAGACGACTTAACAGATAAGCCTTACAATATCTATTGAGAAAACATGGGTCAGTTTTTGCATACAGTCTGATAAATAACAAAGAGCCGTTTATCTCTTATAGCGACGAGACCTCCAGCCCGTTCCAGTTGAAAGTATTCATGGTTACAAGCATATGCTAATTATGGCGATCGACTTTAATGGAATCGCGTTTTATGAATTGTTAACAGAAATCTATCGTTGATCGTAATATTTGCAAACGATTTTTCAAGAAACATGTGATCAAATAGCTATATCACAGACCGAGTATTCGGTTGTAGTACTCTTGTACGATAATGCCAGGTTGCATACAACACATATTGCTCGTGAGTTTCTGTAGTAAAAGATTATTATGGTATGACACTAACCGCCATATTCACTGGACATCAGTCCGCTTGATTTTTGTTATTTTGGTCCATTAAAATGATGGCTATGAGAATTACTATTAACTGATTGGATCCATTAGCTCTTTTTATTAGGTAATCGAAGACTTAAGCAATAAAAATTAAATGAAGGGTGTACAGCAGTTACGGGACCAGTGGCAAAGCGTAATGGATTCTAAGAAATAGTACATATAATCCGTGTAATTTTGTATTTTTTAGCACTGCAGTTAAAAAATCTTTGAAGTTTAAATTCAGCTCATCTTGCTTGTAGCAACCTAATACTTCAATATGAGACCAGTAAAGCTATATTATTAAAAAAATATATATTTTTTGCTATGTTAGTACACGTGTAATAACTTTAAGCATAACATTTTAATAAATTTAAAACTTTTTTTTAAAATTAAAATTTTTTATACTAATTTCAAACCTAAGTAGAAATTTTTACGTGTAAGTTTAGATAAAGTCATCCATACCAAAAGCATGTTTTAACATTTTTTATAAAGATACTAACAGTCTGAAAAGAAGTACATAAAAAGAGATTTGTACAAAAAGTACTTAGTAAATGTTCAATAAGTTTCAAAGGAAAATTTCTAAATAAATTAGAATCAAAAGAATACTTTGTAAATGTATTAAAAGATCATAAGAAATTGCAATGTAAAGAAATAATAAAAATATAGTTTTAGTTTCAGTCTAAACTCAATGTATTGCTTTTAAGCTTTTTTTCTTATAATATTTTCAGTTTTTTGATTTGAAAATAGCTATAATTTTGATCAAGAGCCAAAAAAGTTTAGCGACTTCTGTGTAATCATGAAATTGATTCATTTGAAAATTTTAACTTTCCAAATAAGTAATGAGTATTTTATACGATTTTCTCAATAAAAAACTTTTTAAATATTAAAAATTTTTTAACTTTTCTAAATTTATGACTAAAAGCAAACCATTTTTTATGAAATTATGCATTTAACTATTTCGTAAAAAATTTTGAATATTAATAAAGTAATAGTTATTTTGTGATTTTCTTCTTAAGCTATGCTAATTTTTGTTTAAAATGAGTACAGTAAATAAATTAAAGCACTAAGCTGTAACGTACAATGATGCTTTAGCTGAAATGACGGGTTGAAATTAATTTGCGTACAGAAAGCTTAAAATTGTAAAATTTCGCACGTTTGTCAAATGTATAGATGTTCGAGTACAATTGAAATCACTCTCCGTTTACGACATATGACTACTTTTGTTCACCACTAAAACACCAAAAATCCGAAAAGTAAGCACAGTAGGGAGCTTTTATTGAAATGGGAAAAAGCTGCATGTTAACATATTTGTAAAAGTTTTCAATAAATTTTTCGTACCGAAAATTAGTTGCCTACGCCGATTCCGTTCAAACATGAATAAAGGATCCAGATAAAGAGTCGTTAACAGTTGTAATAATTTTTATCTAAAAACAAAATTCGGATCGCATCAGATAAATTTATGAGCTTATAACACACTAAATCGAAATTATAGTTTTTTAAACGAGAACCAAAGTCAAAATCAATGGGAAAAAAATTACTAAAATATTCATAACTTTTTCCAGTTATAGAATTTTAATTAAATTTTTTCCTTAATCGGACTTTATATGATTCTCTTCAGAAAAAGTGCTTAAAATGCGCCTTAATGATAACAAAATTTATTATTTTTTCGAAATTTATGATCGTTTTTTGTGCCTGTTGAAAACTTTCAATTTTTCTTCTCTAGTCGTTCGTTTTTTATTCATTTCAAATGTAAAAACACAGTTGACAAGATAAGAATAATCGTTTTAAAACATACTATACATAATGTTTTTTAGATAAGTAACAGGCTCGAGCTTTGTCCCATAGGCCACTACTAGTTGAATTTATGAAAACACTTCTTCAGCATTTATCTGACGACCACCATGTGAGACCGAATTTTCATAAAAATACTTACGTCTAAAGCCACTATATTACCTACTATCAACGCCATTTTCATCCTTAATGTGTTCACATTTTTCATCTTAACTACTAAATATTTAAATTTCTAAGAAAATAAAAATTCACTTTTTAACTCTTTTGTTTTAAATACAATCAGATCTGCCTGTTTCTTTGTTTCTAACAAAGTTATTTATTTTTTTAGTGTTTGAATCATTAAATAAAATTAATCAAATGTTTAACAAAACTTTAAGATACTTTTGATGTTATGATAGTATAAGTTTCTCAGTCTGGTAATACTATAAGTTTCTAAAAACTTAGAAACATTGT
>AGDA01022592.1:0-13204 GCA_000281935.1 Mengenilla moldrzyki | reverse complement strand
GACAATTTAGATTGAGTCCGCGCAGAATTACGTCACGCACCAGAGAGGAGATGAAAAGAAATAGCATACTTTCCCTTCATTTACATGACAGATTTCCTTCTATGTTATTTTATGATTTGGGTGCCTAACTATTTAAAAATAACGACACTTTAAGAAAGGGGATTAATTTTTACTAAGTGTACCACAGTTATACCTGTACTATTATCATAAAAAACATACTTATAATTATATACCATAATAGCAATTTAATTACTTTTTGCACTAATATATGTATATAACATTAATTATATTTTGAATCGATTCTTTAAATTACTAAAATAATTTAAAGATCATATATGTGTAAAATTTATTCCAAAAACTCTCCTGACATGTAGGCTCATTATGATATCACCGTAATAGTTCATATATGTGAGGATTGCATGTAATCTCACTGTGATTCCACAGTGAAGATCACTATGTCATAAAAATTAGTGTTCAAAAACTCCTCATAATGATATCCCGTGATAATTCACAGCTGTCAGGATCACAGTATGAGATCAGAGTGATATAATTGCGAGGTAAATTGGTTGACAGAGAAGTTTGTGCTATTGATTGTGGAATAAAAAACTCAGTTAACCAAAATTTATTTAAAAATAAGTAAAACTTTTTATGGAAATGCAACATTATTTCTAACTACTTCTTGATTTGTTTCAATATTTTTTATCATTATATTGATTCAAAAATATTCTTTCTTAAACATCTTTTAAAAAGATTATTTACGAACACTTTTTCACCAGTTGAATGGACCAATTTGTATTTACGAAATTTGTTCTTGAACACTTGAAATTGATATCACAGACTGAAAAATACTAACGACAACTTCAACATAAACGACAAAAGAGCGATACAATGTGTTCGGAAAACCACTTTATGCAAATATGAAAATAAAATGTAATAAAAAAAATATAAAATCAAAAAAGAGTATTTTAATTTAAAACATTTTTTAATTATTGTTTAAAAATAAATAACAACTACAATGCTCAAATTAAAAAGTTAATAAAACTGAATGAAAACATTTTTATAAAAAATAAAAGATGTAATTTAAATTTAACAATTGTTTTTTTTTTAATTCTAAATACAAAAATAAAAATATCTTAAGGTTTAATAAAATCTTTATAAAACACTTAGTACTTTTTTTATACAGAAATTTACTTAATTTTTTTTTATTAATTTATACCTAAGTTATTGTAAATTTTTATGTTTTCAATACTATTTTTGAAAGATAACTCCAAACTTTGCATATTAAATTAAGAACATAAGCTATCAAAATATTTGTAATCTAAAATTAGCTACTTTAAATTATAATTTATAGCTAAACTAATGATGAAACCTATTGCTAACATAATTTAAAAATGTTTCTTTTATTGTATCAGTTTTAAAATTATAATAAATTATTTTCATATTTAAATGATTTTTCTCATATGAGTAATATATAAGCTATATATTTGGAGAAAATAAATAAGCCATACGCGTAATTATATGTGTTAACTGGTGTATATAAAAGTACTGTGTTAAAGAAAAATCCCAATATTATTTTGATGTTTAAAAATATTCATATTCATTAAAATAATGAAAATTTTAAGTGTAAAGCTCTCATTAATTTTATAGTTCAAGAATTTAATTGAGAAATTAGAATAAGTGCTTTGCAGCTGTATGCAAAAGTGCACAAATAAAGAAATAAATCTTTCGAAAATTCTCCTTTATTTGTTTGTATATTCAAGCAATATAATAAAAGAATATAAAACAAAACTGTCGAATAGAATTTTAGGAAAACATATCTAAACTAAACTCATTTAAGTTGATTTACTCGTTTATTGCCCGTCATTAAAATAATTATGTTATTTTTTTTGTAAAAAAACTTTTTCAACTGTTTTCCTTAGTTTAGTAATAATTTATACATAAAAGAGATATATTTTGTTTAAAAGGACAATAAAATGTTATTTTAAAGTATATTATTTTCTAACTAAAATGAGTCAATACATTAAGTCTACATATTTATCCTTCTACCATATAAAAATGTTCACAAAATCTCTGTATAAAAAAATCGTGTAAAAAGAGAATTAAGTGTAATAAATATTATATAACCCTTGTTAAAGGTTCTTTATCACCTTTTTAAACATTTTGGGTATTAAATATATGATAAAAAGTAAATTATACTTTGGAAATAGTAAATATGGATAAACTAGCGAATATGGGCAATGACGGCCATTTTTAATTCAATATGGTCTCTGTCTACCATGCTATCAGGACTCCATTACACTGTGCAGAAACCAGTTCTCGTGCGCAGTTCCAGAGATATGCCCTAAAATCTATCGAACATACAGTTATCGGCTTCTCGGCCATTTAATTAATATCAAAGTGTAGTTTGGTGCCTTGGTGTACAAACTGTTGTCAGCCAAGTCCTCAAAAGGTTAATGAGTCATGTTTACTGTGCGCCCGGTACATAGGCCCGGAAATATGCTCTACAATGTGTTGTATTTACGTGAATCGGCTTCTCAGCCATTTAACTAATATCAAAGTGTTTTTTTTTTGAAGAATGAATTTGTTGGAAACAACAAAACTTAATATTCTTCGCAAATTTTTTGGTCATAAAAAGACTTTGAAAAAATATAAGTTCGAAAAGAATTAAATTATTTTTTGAAAACCTTTACTTTAATTCATTTTCACCACAAGAACAATTCAACAATTGAGAACAATGTAATTTTAATCGGTGTCTTTTTCTCGAATTAAATTTATACAAATTAAAATTAAAATTTAACTTTTTTAGCAATTTATAGAACAAAATTTAAAACTAATTTGGAATAACTTTTATACTGATTAATGGAATTGTTTCTAATTTTTTTAAAAACATTTGTTCTAGCATTGCATTAATTCCGATATCGGGAACTGGAGGAAACATGCGTCGTGAAAGCTCAAATTGTATTAGAGAACTGATCTATGTTACATAAATTTGTTCTATATTGCTTAAATTTGCTCTGTGTTTTGTTAGCTTTGTTTGACTAAGAAGTCAAAAATTGAAATTTAAATAGACCAAATATCAGAAACCGCAATCTTTGGAGGTTAAAAAAGGTTAAAAGTGGTGCGATTAAGAATAGAAGAGTTGGTTAAAATGTGTTTTACCTTAAAATTTTACCAGCCCATATTCGCTAATTCAGCCGAAAATATTATCTAAAAATCACTAAAATAAAAAATGTTTAAATAATACAGATATAAAAAGGCTGAACTAGCGAATACGGGCAGGTAAAATTTCCATGCAAAACTTATTTTAACACTTTTTTATCTTTAATCGTACAGCTTTTAATACTTTTAGCCCGCCTACGATTGCGGTGTCCGATTTATTAACAACTTAATTTTAAATTCTTCGACGAAACACAGAATAAACACATGTTTTCACAGACAAATTTCGAGCTATACAGATCAAGCTTCATGCACAACAGATCGATTGCGTCTCGAGATTTGAGTGGAAAAAATTTAAAAATGCCGAAAAGTGATCATTCTTCCAATTCTTTAAGTTCTCGCTCTCGGTCGAGATCTCGTTCGCTTAAATTTTTTCCTGCTTCTTCTGGGGTCAAAAAATTGCGTAGAATATCAACCTTTGCTGTTTACAAAATTTTCTTATTAAAAAAAACACTAATATTAGATAAATGGTCGAGAAGCCGATTTACGTAAATTCATCACATTATGGAGCACATTTCCGGGTCTATGTATGGAGTACACATTAAACATGGCTCATTTAACTACTAAGGAGACGACTGACAACAATTTGCACACCCAGATACCAAACTACACATTAATATTAGTTAAATGGCCGAAAAGCCGATATTTCAGATGACAGTTTTTGGGGTTTAGCTTTTAAACTACGCATGCGCGACAGAAAATGTATGTCAACATGACTTTTTAGCATTCACACTTTGCAACAAATATCACACTTTGATATTAGTTAAATGACCGAGAAGCCGATATCTATATGTTCGTCACATTTTAGGGCATATCTCTGGAACTGGGCACCAAAACACTTTCCGGCATGGTGCAGTGGACTCCTGACAACATAGCGAACAGACGTCATATTAAATTTAAAATGGCCACTACCGGCCTGCTATTCGCTAGTCTATTCTATAAAATAATATTCGTGTAATATTAAAAATTGTGTTAAAACAAAAAAATCATGTAAAAAAATTTTTTCTCTTTTTAACTCACGTTAAATCAAAATTGTGTAAAAATCGAGTAAAAAGTAAATTAGGTGTGTACAAAAACTTATACCAAGGTAAGAAATTTATTTCTTTTTATAAAAATAGTGTTGAATTTATAAGGATTTTACCTCTTTTACACAGTGATATTTTTTTAATGCTCGTCTGTTAAAAATTTCAATATTTACTAAATTTGGAGGCGTTACCAGTTTCATTTCTGCAAAATATATTGCTAAAATTATATATGATTACATATTGAGCTTCTTAAAAATGACGACACTTCGTAAATTAACTATTTGAAGTACTTAGTAAATATTAGAACGTAGCTGACATTTTTTAATGCTTCCTATTGTCGCGTATGTGCCTTTTTTATTTAATCATCACAAAAAGGTTTCAAAAAGAGCTATTAGTTCAATGTGTTCTTTATAGTTTTCTTTTAATATATATTTATTAATACATATTGATCATAAACTTGGATGATTATAAACTTTATATATATATTCTTTGAAAGAAAGTGAGAGTAAAAGCAGGAAACTTATTTATATAATAGGCAAAAATTTAAATTGTAATAATATCTTAAGGAATTGAAAAAAATATAAATAATTCCTTTGTTCTTTAATTGTCTTAAAACAAGAAATTTTAATTAACCAATTGAAAAAATTAAAAATAATACTTTCATAGGATAGTTTCTGAATGAATTTTGCTTGATTAATCACTTAAATTTCTTTTATTGCACTAATAAAACACCTAATTAATTGCAAAAATGTAACTGAAAAATTCTTCAGAATAATTAGTCATAATTTAGTTACTTATTCCACTAATTTTATATAAGTATTGTTTTTTTATATGTTTACTTTTTTTATTACATTGTAAAGAAAAATAGTTGCGATATTTTCACTTAAATATTTCTATGTTAATTTTTCATATTTTCACATACAATAAAAAAGTAACAAAGTATTGTATTTGTGAGTTTTAGACCATTAATGATTTCTATAGTGATGAATATACAACTGCCTTTTCACTACAATACCATTCATAAATATGAAATTTTCTTAAAACACTTCATCATATAATACGGTTTTCTCAAAACTGATATGAACAGTGCAAAATATTTTTATTTTGTGTATAAAATAAGATTAATTTTGATCTTAAGTCGTCTAAAAGATATCTTCTTTTATACGTTAAGTATTGGAGTTTCGGGACTAATTTAGATACGATTGAGTCATGTAAGAAAAATATATTTTTTATACAATTTTTTAACTTTTAGTTACAAGATAGATACAATTTATATCTCTTTTGGCTAAAAAGATGTTGTGAAATGGTCATAATTATTCAGAGTCCAGTTTTAGATACATTTTAGACACTTAATATAAGTTTATGACTAGAAAACACTGTATAGATGAATTTTAGGTATATTTTCAAAGAAAATATTTTACTTTGGGAAGTAAAAAAAAGTTCTAAAAATGAAGTCAATATCATTTCAATGATAATTGATTCAGTGGATTACATTAAGCAGTAGTGACGAAATAATGAATTAAATTAAAGTTGTGTTATAGTAATATTAGTTTTTATTCTGTGATGTGCCTACAATTATAGTTTTAATAAGAATTAAGTTGTTTATGTTGAACTTGAAAAAAAAAATTAATACATTTTCAGAAACAAACCTGTCTTTTTACCTTAGCTTTGGAACTCATATAACACGGTTTTCCACAACATGACTTTTTCTGAGTACTTATTTGCCGTATTATAAGAAGATTATCCGTACTAAAACTTATCCTAAACATGACCAAATCAGTAATTGTACAAATTTAAATCATTGAATTTATTAAAATTAAATACTCATAGTACATTTTGTGCTACAAATTGACAATTTTAGTTTTATACATTCAAAATGACTGTTAGAAAATTACAATTTATTTTAAAAAAATAATTCTTATGTTAACATCAACAGTTGAAAATTTAATATTTTTAAAAACTAAAATATATATAAATTTGTAAATTTTTTTAATTTAATTTAAAAACTTTATTTTTCTTTCAAATTTATAAAAAGGTATTCCACAATTAATTAAAATAAACATATTAAGTATTTAACAGTCAATTTGTATGCATCTTTATATAATTTAAAAATATTATTATAGAAAAATATTATTAAAAGTCATTAGTGTAGTTAGACACGCAAAATTTTGAATACATTTTATAATATATTATCTTTTATTTATGATTAAATTTTATGAATATTAGAAAAATTTATCATCGGCTCATTAAAAAATTAAAAAACATCAATTGAAAAAAGTTCCATAAATAATTTGAAAGTGAAAAAAAAAAATTCGCAAAGGAACTTAACATAAATTATCATATATTAAAAGACCACCTTATTAACAGAATTTTTATATTGATAAATGAACAGAAATTCTAAACAGAAAACAAATACTGTAAATCACAAATTAAAAATTTATTTTTCATTTTTTTACTAAAAAAAGTTAATCACCTTTGCAGCACCGAAATAAATATATAATTTTTTGAGCGGATTTCGCCATGAAGTTTTTCATAAGCACCTTATGCAAACAAAAAAATCATTTTTGCGTGAAACTTTGATCCCAATATTTCACTTTTTACTCTTTTTTGTTTGTGTTCAAAAGTTTTTTGCGTAAAATGTAAAGTTGTATTTTACATGTGCATTAAATAATAATAACAGTATTGCTCTGCTTATAATGGTAGAACATATATATTTGTTATATTTTTGAAAAATGTACACGTCCAATTATTTTTTTATAATCATATTTACATACAAACACGACAATTGTTCTTTATCAAAGATGTAAAATAAAAATAAAACAACGTAACTTTTTTGTTAAACTTTCTTCTAGACATTTAACGAGTAAATTTATTCAATATGTTTTGTAAATATATCGATAAGGTATTGATCATTTTTTTGGACTATAGCATTTAACTAATTATTGATCTGAAATATTTAAAATTAAATACCTAAAGAACAATATTACGTTTAGATTAAAACAATTGATTTCATTATTTGATAAAATTCTCATTAATTTATTTTGATAAAGTAATGATTTTTTTAAGCTTTAAAGTTAATTACAAGCTCTTGTGCGATTAAAGAGAGAACTTAAAAAAGAAAATCATCAGGTAGTAACACGTTTAAATTGTTATTTACCTCCAATTAAATCTAACATTAAGTATATTATAAAGTTGAATGTAGATAGAAATTTTTAGAATATAAAGTACGAATTTGAACAAAGATCATAAGAAATATTTAATTTAATCATAAGAAACATCATAAGTTTGACACAAACTTGTCAATTTATTGAACTT
Source organism: Mengenilla moldrzyki (assembly GCA_000281935.1). NCBI lineage: Eukaryota > Metazoa > Arthropoda > Insecta > Strepsiptera > Mengenillidae > Mengenilla > Mengenilla moldrzyki. The sequence goes on along the minus strand of AGDA01022592.1, from coordinate 5,648 downwards.
TTAAAGAATGTTTTACTATTTCTCTTGTAAAATACACAGAAATCAACACATTTACAAAAATAGGTACTTAAAATTAGTTGAAATTCTGAGACTATACCTAATTAGTTAAAAGAGTTTTAGAGCTATATATTAGAAAAGAATTCTTAACTTTTCTACTAAACTTTAGGAGAATTATCTTTATTTTACACAGAAAAAAACTTAAAAGTGGTATAACTTCTGTAAAAATATAGTATCAAAATGTAAAAAGTTGCTTCTTCTAAAACTATTTGAAAGTTTCTAACAATTTTTAAGTTTTTTCAACTACTTACACATACTGTAAGAACTTCTACTAATTTTAAGTGATTATTTTGTGAGTGTATATGTTTAAAAATGGTGCTAAACTATCACTGATGATAGGTAATTAATATTTATTTTAGCTAGAGAAAATGAAACTTATGATCGAATTCCCAATTCAACATATAATTAAAGTTTTGTTAATATATATTTCTTAATATATTCACTTTTTTTAAATATTTACTTAAGAGACATAATATCTACAAATATAATTCTAAGATTTTTTATAACTTATGAATTAATTTATACGACTTTTGCTACAATGTGGAAAAAAAAGATAATTTTTAGAGCAGTAATGTAAATTATCCAATAATATATATGATATTTAAATATGGGGTAGTAGACACTTTTGTTATAACAATATGTAGAGAGTATAGGCGTTTTTTCGCAGACTAAAAACATTTAAGATATCTCATTCGCAATAAATAAAGAAATTTCAATTCTTTTATACAATTTTTAAACAAATTTTTGAAATATTCTTTCTCTCTTTTTTAAACATGGACGATTGTTTTACTTTTTTTACTGTTTTTTTGAATGATTGTCATCTAGACCAGAGGTTTCCAATCTTTTCCGGTTTACGGCTCCCTAAATAATCGTTTTTTTCCCGGTTCCTTCAATTCATCAGATTTTTTTTCTAAATTTTTGACTTTCTTGAAAACTTGGAAAACATTCCTTTTTAAAAAGGAATTACCTATTTAACAGCTAAATATTATAAATTTATATTTACTATTTTCCTTACAATAATATAAAATATCTAATTTCAACTGTAATATTTATATTTTCTGGAAAACTGCAAGATTAAATATTTCGCAGCTCCCTAAAGAGCCGCAGCTCACACTTTGGAATCACTTATTTAGACGATAGATTTAAATCTCTAATCGTGGCATCATTAATAACGCCATCACAAACGTTTTTTACATAATCGTGATCCATGATTGTGTATCTGTGGTGAGCATTTTTCAAAATGGAAGTCAAATCCGTTAAAAGAACTAAAACAGACCAGTAAAAAAGTGGTATGGAAAAAATACATACACAATTTTCAAAATTTATAAATTTTTGTGTGCAAAAATACAAGTTTACGAAAATAATTAATATGTTTTGGTTCGCAAAAAAACGCCTTATATAATCTTATAAATAAAACAAAATTATATTTCTTAACCAACGTTTGGTTTTTTATAACCCCTGGTCTAATGCTTTAATCAAAAAATACCTTTAATATTTTTTGTAGATTTTACCACAATCTACAACTTTTGTAAAAATTATTTTTTGGTAAAATAAAAGTTCCATGTGTTATGTGTAGTTCAAAACAAATTGTACATATGTATAAATATACTTATAGCCAGGTTTGAATATTCTAGAGATCATCGTTCAATCCTAGCGCGCAGAGTATTGTAGCTCAAGTCTCGTGCGGCACTGTCATCCATTACCACATTTGCCACCGGACACATTAAGTGAAATAAAATGACTAATATGTTCTTATAGTGTTTACGTTCAGCGTCTCTAACTTAACCCCCAGAGAATTAATGCATGAATAAAATATAGTATTTTTAATCCAAGAACAATACTTAAATCTAGCAAGTTTACGATTCTTTATACCTTTAGTTTCCACAGTGATTTTCAGATTAGTTATAAAAAGTTTTAAAAAGTTTAAATTAAGTTTAATTAAATTCCAATTTATATTGTTCGACATATTCAGTAAGATATATAACTTTTTTCGACTTTTTTTCACAGCTTACTTACTTAGTTTATATTAATTTTTTATAAGTTGAGGATATTAAAAAGCTTTATTTACTTAAAAAATAATCTTTTATTAAATAAATCAGTGGTGCTAACACACTAAAAAAACAGTACAGTAACTTAACGATAATTTAATTAAAATGTTTCAATTTGATTAAAATGAACTTTTATAGCGTGAATAAAGTTTAACGTTCTTATTAAATCTGAATAAGGAAAATGATGAAAAATTAATACCAAATGGTGACGAAACACCATAAAACTTTGACAAATTTTCGCAAACTTCCCTCGATAATGCATTCGATTTACGCTTCAGAGGAAATTGCAATTTTGAAAACATTTCGCTAAGGAACTTCGCACTTCTTTTGTTTTGGCAATAATCACAGAGATTAGTTCATGTTATTGTTATTGCGAATGAGAAGCTGTTAATTTGTCAACTGTTTATGCACGTTGCAAATTCCTATAGCATTTATCGATTATTTTTTCTGCACTGAGATATATTTTCCACCCTTGGTATAGAGCGATTAATGTACAGATGCATTCCTGGATGCATATGATGCTATTTGTTACACTGAAATGCATTTGAATAGAAAGAACCGTTTTCTGGACCACAAATTTGAAAGATATTCTTCTTGAATTCACGAGAAAAAAAAATATATAAAGCAAAAGTGAGAAAAAGATCAATTCTTTACAGTTCAGTTAATTTTGTAGGCATTAAGAAGAAAATTCGTTTTTGAAGAAAATGCAAAAATGCATAGATTTTCCATAATTAAACGAAAAGAACCTATTTATTTTTGCAAATCGATTTCCCTAGTAAATTTATGGAATTTTCAAATGGTACATTAAAATTGTGATTTCATGCTTTGTGGCGAAATAAGAGATTAATTGGCATAAAAATATCGAAAAAGTCAAGTTGACAGTGGTTTAAGTTGTCACTAAAAATCTTAGCCAACTTGATCTACTGCAAATAAGTGATTACTATCACTCATCAGACGTTCTTTAGCGTAATAAATTATGTTAACGTAATTTAAAATTTTGTATATGTTTGCTCACAAAGTTTTTCTTCAAAGAAAAAACTTTTGATGACGGTTCGATTTAAATATGAATATTAGCGACATCATCAATTACGTCAATAGTGACATCACTTTGCACAGAGCAAACAACGCTTACCATGAATCACCAATCTATTCGTTAAATTGATTTGTTTATGGTCATAACAAAAATTATAGCATCAAATGAAATCATACACTGAGAAAAATAGATATTTTTAACATCTATATTGATATTTGTATATGTGACAATGATCAATTTTGTTGAAACTACTATTTGTAGTTTTTATCGTAGAATATAATTGTTAGCATTCAGAAACGATTAGTTACACTGAAGTAAATTGCACCTAAAATAATAAGAAAAATTTGTTATCATTTTTTTTAGTGTAGGGATAAAGATTTTAAAAAACAGTGCTTTAAAATATAGACATAATTTGATTCACAAAAACAAAAGTTTAAATGACCCAAATAATCAATACAAAATTCATAAAGCCATTTAATTGAAAAAAATACGTTTTTATTTAAAATTTTGCTAGTGGACAAAACCACGATACACAAATTTACATTTGCAATTTTCCTTCTCTAAACACACATACACACACCCACAAATACAAAAAACTTTTGAAATCCATTAGTAAAGTGAAGATATAGATTTTATTTTCTAAAAAAATAAAAACGTCATCAATTTTGTAATCAAAATTATAATAGGTTAAACTTTTAGTTAAAGTACAAACTTGTTGAAAATTTTGTAATCATCTTCAAAGGTGAGAAAGTAATGTGGTTATAGGAGAATATTAAAAGATTTAAAACTGATTCGGATTTAAATTATTAAGAATATAATGAATTTTTACATGTTGATCAAACAAACTTATTTCACAGTATTGGGAATGAAATAGAGTGCTTTGTTTTTTTAAAAGTTATTCATCAATTCATTACACTCATAAAACTTAGCATTTAAATTGGAAAACGTTTTTACATTATATAAGATCGGTTAAAAAGTCTTTAAGTTTGTTAAAAATGTAAAATTAGTTTTACAAGAAGCAGTTTTTTAAATGTTCATACGATCTTTGCGAAAACTTCAACCCGCGGCAACTTTATGTTTGAAAACCCCAACGTGGCGTTAAAAAACCTCATCATGAACTATCGAGAATGTTCAAAAACCTCGTCACAGCACATCTTCACACACCTAGAAAAATTCAGAATGAATAAAGATGAATGAAGATTTTATGTTCTGCTCTGCGAAAAAACTTGCCTATTCCCAAAGTAGAATACAGACTATGTTTTCACCATCACAGAACAACTTAAGAAATTCAACCATCTTTGATTTTATGTTCGAAAACCTCGGAACAGGCCAATCGATCTCAACTCATCCAATATTTTCGATGAAGGCTATATTATTCTTTATTACACTTCTGTAGGCTATAAAGTTTTTTTCTGTGTAAAATTAAAATGATCCTCATTATAATTCATAGAAAAATTAGGTAATTTTTTCATATATTTAGGAAAAACTTTCTTATGTCTCTAAAATACTTTTAAATAATTTTACATAAAATAAAGAAAATTAGTATCATTAAAAATTTTCTCAATATTTCACAAGCTAAAGAAGTAATCAATAATAAGTTTTTTCTTAAACTCAAACAGCAACAGCTTGAATATAATTTGAACTAGTATTTGGAATTATTAAAATTATTAACTAAGTACTAATATTGTTTATTGAAAACAGTTAGACCTATCATTGAAATAATTAAGTACAATGTTTTAGTTAGTAACCGTAACTATTTCCGTCAGTGGGTTAAGAATTGAAAGTTATTGAGCCCCAGTAAATTGTTAAATTAACTATGAAAAATAATTAAGTTTATTACATTGCTTCGTTGAGTAAGCTCTTTGAAATCGTTATGAAAACAAAACTGTACTTTTAAATCAAATACTGGTTATACGTATACACTTATATTTCTCTAATGTTTTAAATTGATAGCAAAAAAGGTTACTTTTAAATAAAAATATTTTTCATTAATAAAAAAACAATAATTATTGATAAAAATTTACATTATTCATGGCTCGGGCTCAGAAGTTAACAATTTTTACAGTCCGACTTCTGCAAATCTTCTAGCTTAAGTTTAATGTTTGCATAATTGAAAAGTATTGGAAAGCTTACGAATTTATATGCGATGAATTCTAATTACAGTTTTTGGTGTCGAAGTCTAACACTCTATGTGTAAAAACATGATAATAAAAGTTTTTTTCGTGTTGAAATAACCCGTATAGCATAAATGGTGTATTAGACGATTTATATGTTTATTAGACGATCTAAATTTACAGGATTTTAGATCGTTTAATAGATAATATTATTATACGTTTAATATTTGCAATTTCAACAAAAAATTTATACGGTGAAAATTTTAAAGAATTTATATGTCTTTTGTACGTATGTTAGATAAATGTATTATACGCAGATCTCAAGTGGAATTTAGGTTGTTTATTCCACGGTAATTTTTATACATCTAATAGTACAGTGTATTATTCACCAATTAT
>AGDA01022578.1:0-10860 GCA_000281935.1 Mengenilla moldrzyki | reverse complement strand
AAACAGTGTTTCTGTACGCTTTGTACGATAAGCATTTTAAATGTGGAAAGTGGGATTTGAAATCGGTGAGATTGATATAATGGTTTCTGCTGGCGGAATTAATTTCGATTAAAGTAGATTAGCGCCTCTTCATTGAGTATTTTTATTATATCTAAGTGCGATTCTTTTAACATCTACTGGTTAGGAGTTAACTCTACTTTTATGATTGGATTTTGAAATTTCTGCTGTATGACCTGTGACTGAAATTTAATTATGTATGCTGTTGTATAATTTTCAAAGGATAGCGCCAAACTGAATAATTCTTTTTGTGTTATGTGTGATATTGCTAAAACAACATTTATGCATAAAGAAATTAAAAAACTTTTTAAAGTTAATTGAAAAAGACAATGGAGATCTTTAGTATAAAACATTGAAATAAAACATGATTAATTTGCTTAATTTTGAATTTATTTTTTTCACATACATATGGTTACGCTGTAAACCTAAAACTTTATTTAGTGTTATTCATTCCATATACATTCGTGCGAAGCCGGGCGGGGCAGCTAGTTATAAATAAAAATTAAAAATAAATCGAATATTAAAACTAATATTTTTATTAATTTTTGTATTGATTGTAGCTTAGAAATTTGGTCATTAGTTTAAACAAATTGAACTCGTTATTATATCAACTTTAAGTCCATTACTCTTAGTTGTTGTTATACTGCCTGCTTTTGAAATTAGCCAAATCTTTTAAACTCACCTCTTGGACTAATGTCAAACACATTTTTTTAAATTTTTAGAAATAAATGACTTTTCACTAATTTTGCTTTTCAACTTTTAACCTCCTTAAAAGTCAAACACAACTTACTGTAACCAATGTAAACTTTTAGAAAAATAAACGTTTTATAAATTTTATATTTTCGAGTTGTTAAGGTTTATATAAAATTAAAAGTTTCAGTGGAAAAACCTAAGGTAGATCTAAAATGACTTACAAGATCTCGTCTTGCTTTGCTTTGAAAACAAAATCTTGTTGAATATCACTAGTACAAATAATCCTATTTTTTTTGTTTTTAAGTTTTTATAATTCTTTTAACAGTTTTTCTTCACATTTGTAAAACTTTTAAAATTTAAAAAATCGAAAAAATTTTTTTTATCTTATATAGCCAAAACGGTGTAACACGATTTTTACACAATGGAAGTTTTACGTATTTGCTAATAATGTAAAAAGATGTAAAATAAAAGGTTATTACAGAAAAAAATCTTTAAATTAACTCTTTCATGACCAAGGGAAATATTTTTCCCTTCTATAAAAATCGTTATCAATTTTTAATTATTATTGAATCGATATTTTTTTTACTGAATGTCAAAATAAAACGTATGTTCAAGGCGACAAATGTGTTTCTGAACGAATAAAAAAAAAGAACTGCCAAACTTTATTGTGCCGAAACCAAAACAATTGCGGGCTGAACGAATAATATCTTGAAAGTGTTTGGGACTTGAGAAAATAAAATAACTGTATTTTGTCACGTGTTTTATGTTATTAGGTAAGTATATTTATGCTTTTTATATTACAAAACAATAAATAAAATATCGATATAATGAGCTTAACTCTTCGTTTATGGTCCAAAGGGTAAAATATTTCTCCTAAAATTATAGGAAACCTATACACCCAGCTATGTTTTTCTGATGATATTCTCTTACTTTACACCCACAATAGCTAAAATATTGTGTTGCATTGACATATAAAGTCTTGGACATCTTATGGCCCTGAAAGAGTTAATGTATATTTCAATTAAATTTTTTTTGGAAAATGTTAAAATATAAAATATAGTTATTATATTAACTATAATATGATTTTAAGAAATTAAAGAACAAATTAAAACTCTTTTTTTTAAGAGAAATTATTATAAATGAGTCAAAAAAATTGAATGTTTTTTTAAACAAACTATGTAGTAAAAAGTTTACGAATTGTTTTTTAAGAAATATAACATTGTAACTATGCCTAAGGATAATTATGAAGTCGCTGCATTTATATCGTTTTTCATGTAATTGTGAGAAATCAGATATTAGTCACCCTTTCCCTTTATTTCGAATGAAAGTTTTGCAATGCGAAAAACAAAACTAAAATTAAGACGATCAAAGCACTTGAAAACATCTGTACAGAAACACAATGCACTTGTAAAATAAAAGGGCTTCTAAAGTACTTCAACTTCTCAATTATTACATTATTTTCGAGCTATAATATATACCGACTTTTTTCCTCTTTTTTTTTAAAAAATCGAGATATAAACAAATGTATCGTTTGTAAAATCATACTTTTGAATGTATTCTATAACACAATTAGATCAAAATTGTCAAATAATTTGAAGTGTGCTTGAAAATTTCCTGGCAAGTACATGTTTAAAACTTAATAATTTTTTTAGAATGAATTGAAAACCATGAGCGAATTTTTTAAATTAATCAAGTGTATTTGAATACGAATAATCTTATAAATACAATCAGTAGTAAAAAGCCGTGTAGGTTATTGTAGTTAACATCGGTAGGTTGCAATAATCCAGAAACGTAAACCTCAAACTTGCAACTCGTTTGTTTGACGAATGATGAAGCTTCGAAAATCAAAGCGATTTTTCACAAACCGCGACTAATAAAATTCAAAGAGAAAAAAATAGTAATTATATATTATACATTATACTTATATCAAAAGTTACAATTGCACTATTCATCATATCTTACTTTAATATTAAAAACGTGTTAAATGTTTCTTAAATATTTGTTAACAGTGGTTTATAATATGTATGATGATACTTTTGGTTATAAAAAGGTTTTTTTACAACAAACCTTTGAATTCATTTTTAATGTTGGGTGCATTCGAAAGTTTATTCAAATGTAGAGTTCGTGTAATGTAGAGTTGATGTCGTGAAAATGAGTGTAATTTAGTTTAGTGTTGAGCAATGATTTTCAATTTTTTTTTACTTGTGCCCCCTTAAAGAAAAATTGTTGCATATGTGTGCCCATTTTCATTTGTGAAAAACGCAATAACATCTTTTTCTTCTTATAATGTAAAAAATATATACATAAAAAAAATGTGCAGTATAAAAAAGTGTTCTAATTTGTAAAATTTTTTAAACTTTTTATAAATTTTTATTCCGTGAGATTCTTGTGCTTGATGTAAATTTGCCAGTTTTCTTTTATTTGACTTTTTTTTTAATATCAGGTTGATGTCGCTCATTTGATAATAGACCATTTTAATAAATGCAGATTTCACCAGTAACAACTGCTAAATACTATAAAAAATAAACTTGCTTTTTTCCAAAAATGAATATCCACAATTATATGATACTGCAATCAAACGTTTGCTTCCGTTTTCAACAACATTTTTATATAAAAAAGGGTTTTCAACCTTAAATTTAATAAAAATAAAACAAATAAATAAACTGAAAACAACGAATGTGTTTAGGAATTTCTTTAAATGAAAATACAATTTGGAATACAATATTTTTATCGTTTTTTAATGTGTTAAAAACGACAAAAAATTAATTAAAAAAATAGTTATTAGGGGGCCGCTAGTAAAAAAAGATTAAGAACCAGTGCCTTATAATACATAATAAACAATTCCATGACGGTCTTTTTTTTCTTATTCGACATTAGTTATAAAAAGCCACAAACTCCAAAACGATCAACACCTCCTTAGATGTTTAGGAGTTTTTTAATCGAAATGAAATCGGTGTGTTCGTTTTCTGTGCTTTTAATTAGTACAATTGACTATGAATTATTAGAAAATGTTTATAAATTACCGTTATAATTGCAGTTACGGCACCAATCGAGAAACCGGCTGCTACATCAGACCAATGATGCTTGTAATCTTGGATGCGAGAATAACCGGTAAATAAGGCCAATGATAAGGCAGCTAATTGCAGAAAATGTTTTAAAAGCTGACTGCGTTGCCATGAAATGTTCTTTTGTAAATAAATCTGTTTTTTTTCGTGAGCGAAAAAATATATTTTGAAAAAAATTGTTATTAAATTTTTCGAGCGTTTTGTAAATAGACTTTTGCTTAGTGGAATTTTGAAATTGTACATTGTTATAAAAAAGATATTTTAAGATCAAAGAAAGTTATTTGAGTTTTACGAAAGAAGTTTGCTTTTTTTCGAAAAAAGACTGATAAACTTTGTTCCCTTAAATACTTTTTACTTCAACGGTTTGATAAAGAAAATTATCCTTTGACAATTTGTGTGTTCCAGTAAAAGAGAAAATTACAAATGTGGTTAATTATCAGTAAGTTAAGTGTGCATTCTTTTTTTTTTTGAAAGACTTTACAAAACGATTAATTTTTCAAAAGAAAAATATAATTACACTTAAATATGTCATTGCATACATTGACAATGATGAATGCCCAGATGGAAATGATAGTCTGAAATAATATAAACATGAGAGATTAATGTTAATACGGGCTATTCGTTTTGTTCCTAATCTGGAGTACGATAAAACACTTTTATAAATGAAGCAAAATGTTAAAAAGAAAACTGCTTAGTAAAACAGTTATTTTATTAACTAAATGATATTGTCTCATGAAATTCATGTACAAATAATTGAAAATAGATTAACAAAATAAATAAACGTAATAATTAGCGTTGCGTGCGCACAAAGAAAAAAGAGCAGCATTTAATAAAAAAAGTACAATAATTTTTTTACTAATTTGAAACCAATAACTTTGTTTATTAATAAAATGAACAAATTATTATGAAAACAAATTACACTAGAGAACAAATTTTAACTCTAGTTCTGTCCTAGGAACAAAGTATATATTTTCTGTACAAGCAAGTTTAGCTGATAACAGGAAAAAAAATTTTGAAAAATCATCGAAAAACTTTGTGGTAGGTGGAAAAATGTATTTTCAAAGTTTACGATTTTTTTTTCTCTAAATAAATGAGACCTATGTGAGTAGTTTTTAGCTTAAAACAACGAGGTAACGATTGTTAAAAAATCTGCAAAATTTTTTTGAAATATCTTAAGTGGTTAGCTCATGGAAGTGTTTCAAAGTTAGAAAAACGGCAAAAACGCTATTTTTCATGAAATTTCAAAATTCAAAATTTAATAATTCAAAATTTAAACCTAAGGTGATCCACCTAAAGTGTCAGAAAATAAATATTTAAGCCATTTCTGAAACCTGAGAAGAATAAACCGATTTTCAAATAGTGAGTTTTGCGCTATAATTTTTTAAATATTAACATGTCGAATTCAGGTACAGGCGAACGTTGTTGCATGTCACATATATTATGTATTCTTATAACAGTAGTAAAAAAATTGAAAATTGCTCTTGTAATAGAAGCAATGCTAAAGCGACAAGCTAAAGCTAGTGTGACAAGCAGCTTAGGACTATACCTTACAATCTAAGGCTATGGAGGCAAGTGTGGGGGATATAATGGAGGAAAGGGGTTGCTTCAGAAGATGGATTTTTTTGCAAAAATGTATTATGCTTTCAACGGGTTTTCTAAATGCTTTTTTATAATTTATATTGAACGTCTAGTAAAGAGGCTAATCACGAGTTTTTTAAATTTTGAATTTTTTTCAAAAAATGTCTTTTTTTAGTGTTTTAACTGCTATTTTATATGCTTTTTGAAAACTTGGGCTGGACCCTTTTGGGGAGCTATGATGCAATTTTTATAATTACAATGTCTTGGGATCGCAAATTTTTGCTATGTTATTTAACTTTGTATATTTTTGTTGAATTTTTAACAATTTTTTATAATAACTGCAAGCTCCCCCTCCCCAAGGTAGTCCAGCCCAAGTTTTCAAAAAGCACATAAAATAGCAATTGAAACACTAAAAAAACTAATTTTTTGAAAAAAATTCAAAATGTAAGGGAGTTCCAATATAAGTTATCAAAAAACATTTAGAAAACCCATTAAATGCATAAGACATTTTTGTAAAAAAATTCATCTCCTGAACTAATTCCCTCTCTCCCCCATTATACACCCACTCTTGCTTCCATGGCATTAGATGGTAAGGTACAGTCTTAAGTTGCTTGTTACACTAGCTTCACCTTGCCGCTTTAACATTGCTTCCATTATAAAAGCAATTTTCAATTTTTTTACTACTATTTTAAGTATACATATGTGGCATGCAAAAACGTCTTCGCCTGTACCTGAATTTGGCATGTTAATTTTTAATGATGAAATTAAATATAAGGGTGAATTCAAAGTTCGAAAAATCATTCGAGTCAAGAATGAAGAGGCATACAGGGGTGGGGGGGGGGGGGTTTTACGTTCCACTTTTTATTACCACTTTACCCAATTTTAACATTTTATCTTATTACAAGCATTTAAACGATGTTGAAGAGGTCATTCAAATGGCACAAATGGTACCTTTGAAAAGTCGATGGTCCGAATACTTAATTCACAATTTTGATTTTTGGTGTTCATTTTTTTAAATATAAATTTTGAAACCCGTAACTAAGTGGCAAAATTGAACGTTTGTAATAAATTAAAATGTTGAAGTAGAGTAATGATAAAGAATAAAGCCCTCAGCCTCCTCCCCCTTCGTATCCGGTTCACATGAATTTCCCGATTATGGCTTGATCCCAACATTCTATTTTGCCACTTAATTACGCATTTAAAATATTTACATCTAAAAGAAATGAAAATAAGTTACAAGATTAAGAATTAAATTACTTGGACCCCCGAACTTCAAATCTAGCATCTGTATAATTTAAAAGTTTTTTTCAGTATCGTTTAAATACTTGTAATAAAATGAAATGTAAAAACTGAATAAAGTGGTAATAAAAAGTGAAACCCCAAACCTCCCCTCTCTCCACTCATCCTCTTCTTCATACCCGGTTCAAATAATTTTTTGATCTTTGATTTGACCCTCATATTGAATTTTACTATTTAATTACCAGTTTGGGACATTAATTTAAAAAAAATTGAATGCAAACTGAATACATACAAACTACATTAATGGGATCCCTGAACCCATTATACTACTATCTGAATGATTGGACAGCGTTTGCGATCATATTTAAAAAATTCGAAGTAGGAAAAACATCTTAAACATGGGTAGCCGACACATAAACGATGTGGGCCACAGCCCCACCCTTATCTGCTCCCATTTAAAGTAATTGAGTTATAATGTACCTTTTTGAAGTACTAATTTAAAAAAGTCAGGTTTGAATGTCTGTAAGTTGTTTATAGCGCTTTAAACTACTTGTCTCAATATCACGTTTGCAGCCTGTACCTGAATCTTGCATATTAATTTTCAAAAATTGTTAGAAAAAAACTCAATTCATAAAAAAAATTCTTTCTTTTTGAGATTGAACAAGTAATTCAATTATTTTATTTTGAGGTATTTAGATTTTTTGTACCAGCTCTACTTTTTCAATTAAATTGAAAGGAAACATTTTTCTTGAAAAAACACCATTTTTTCACGTTTTTCAACTGTAAATCACTATCCTTAACCCCGTCTTGACGCATATTTATAATTTTTGGTATACATTTTAACAAGGGTTGATTGATTGTTTTAAGGGTAAAAAAAATTCTCTAGACCTTATCATTTCGGAGAAAAAATTTTTTACTTCTGAACAATACGTTTTTCTCCCTTCCTAAAAATTGGTCTCAAGATTTTCAAAAATATTTTGGTTTTGTGTTCAGTGGTTCTTGTACATTTAGAAAATGTACATGTTGTTTCTGTATAATGACCTTTGTTCTCTAGTGTTATTAAGCAATTTTACAGAAAAAAATCATTAAATTAAAAACAGATTTCACTCTTTGCTTAAAGTGATCTATCACTTTATAAAAATTTTATTTTTGTAATACATTTGACATGTACTTTAACAAAAGCATTAACTTATTTTACTGAGTTATTATTAAAAAACATTTCGTATTATACACGAATTAAAACTACAAACCTGATTTCTTTTAACAAGCTTTCTGAGTACTTGCTAGCACAGTAGTAGTTTTCGATGTAACGATGTTGATTCTCTGGTAAGTTACAGTCAATATTTGGACTACAAATCGTAAAAAAATGCGGACGTAGTCGACCTACAGAATACTTAGCGATATCTGTAATTAATTGTTGTGCACCAAGACCAAACATGAACATTTCAATAGCACAATAACAACTCCAACACCAACATGGCACATTTAAACTCATTATTCGTAATCTGCTTGGCTCTGATTTTCGATGCTTATAATATTCAAATGCTAAAATCTGATAGAACATTTTTTTAAACTTTTGAAATTTTTTAATTTATGACATTGAGCTTATAACATTTCAAACGAAAATAATGCTTTCAATTTGAAAGTTTCAAATATCAAAAAATAAAATATGTAAAATTTTAATTTTGATCATTTATTTAAATAAAAATAATTTTCTGGCTTAAATCGATACATATTTACTAATATCTCGTACAGCTACTTGGTTTTTATAACGATGGTAACATTGTTTTAAAATAAACCATGGACGTAGTATACATGGACTGTTTTGACGTGTTTAAACGACCATACTTACGCGCGCAGCTATGGTGTGCATAGTGAAAAGAGGGACATTTTGTAAAAGAGAGGGTTTTTAGTTTTAACAGTTGGATATACGTATAACGTATTATTGTTGTATGACAATTGCTTGAATAATCATTGTTCTGTAAACCTCTTAGTGTTAAAATTATAACATTTGGCGACGAGGTTGTTGGTTCATTATAGATAGACCTAAACGTGGTATAAACCATGTAAATGATGAAGCTGATAGCGGCTCTGAAGTAAGATCGCCTAAAACAAAAGTTACGAGTTTCGTAGAATTCGACGAAGCCGAGGAAATTGAAATCTACCTCGTGAGATTTAAAAATTATTGTGAGCTTTTTAATTTTGATGAAAAACAAAAATTGGTGTCGTTGCTAGCCAGTATCGGAGCCAAGGCATTTAAAAAACTGAAAATTGAATTTTTTGGCGCCAAATTAAACGAACAGAGGCTTAATGAGGTTGTGTTAAAATTGAAGAAAATTTATGGCCGTAAATGCGTTAAAGAATTTAATTATAAAATAAAATAGCGATACGTATGCTTCGCAAAGTGACTGCTCATTGATCTGAACAATCATTAAGAAGATCAACGTCCTCTATTGATGGAAGTTTGTTAGCTGAGAGATGTCCCTCGAGATATCAAAATATCTGATAAATATATTTAATACTTTTAAGCAATTTTTTCCAATCAATCGAATTAGATTAATAATGAATTTATTAAATTTATAAAAAAGATATTGTAGCTATTTTTTTTTAATTTTAATAAATTCTGTCTATATATTAAATTTGTTTATAGAAAACTCTCACAAGGAAACTTCCCCAGGCATCAGTAGTCGATTTTTTTCAAAGTACCATCATTCGTTTAGACACGTCTTTGGAAGAAGAAAGGTGTGCACTTTTCGTGTTCTGATTACTTTGGAATGAATTTTAAAGGTTGAAAAGTTATAGTAGCAAAATAAAAAAACTTTTATATCTCTAACATTAGTCTTCTTTTGAAAAAATAAGCTTTATAAAAGTTATGCAGTTTTAAAAGATCTACAAAAAACTTAAATAGCTTTTGGTAAGTTAGGCAGTTTTTAGCACGAAATTTAAAAAAAAAATTGGTTTCTTAAATTTTTTAAGTTTTTACAAAGTTGTTGGCTAACATATAAACCAATACATGTCTATTGTATCACATGCAAAGCCCTTTTTATTATGCAACTATTTAATTTTATTTATTTTGTTAAGGGACGCTAAAATCAAGAAAAAACTGTTTTCTATTTTTTCGATTTCATTCTTTTAGAGCAAGTGTTTTTAACTTTTAACAATCAATAATATTTTGTCTGCCTAATTTACATGATAACAAAATAATTTTAATATTTTTCTAAATGTTTGCTTTTATTTTTCTTTAATATGTTTTATATATATATATATATGTGATTTCAAGATGAGCGTTTGGTGACATTGATCTCTTCGCAGTGTTAAAATAATTTTTTTTTCGAAATTGCTTTAATAAAAAAGAATTAAAACAAAATTTTCAAAATTTTTTCTATTTTGTTACTACAGATTTCATTAGTTTTACGAAAATTTAAGTTTCAATGAAAACAAATTTTCATAATATAATATAAAGAGAGGAAAGACAAATCATAGTGATTTTCGATAAAATAATGTTTAAAACGTAATATTTTTTAATTTTATTTAAAAAAGATCATCAACCTTTTTAATGTTGCGGCTATTGTGTTTTCAATTTTCACAAATGAAAATCTTTACAATGTACACTATGGCTAAGTGCAAAAAAAATGTTACTTATTTTAAATAATGTATTGACAGTATTTGCTACAGTTAAGTATTTTACTAAAATTTATAAATTTTATAATAAAATTTATGAAAATTTCATAAATATAAGTAGGAAATATCCTTCCGGCAAATACTCTCAAAATGCTTAATAAATTATGTAATCTTTTCTGTGCTCAGGGCTGTGGGGGCTACTGAGCGCGTCGGCAGGTGGCGGATAGCCGAACGTCCTATTGGGACAACATCGAATAATCAAATAAGAGGCCGCGAACCAACCCCCTTCCTCAATCCCAGCTTAAGATGTAAAGCGATCCGTGCCAAGTGGCTGATTTCTATCTGGAGTGAGTGATAAGGACAACAGAGCCTCTAGGGTACCGGGCGACCCCCTAGAGTATGAGCCTTACATCGTCATTACCGGGTCACTGACGATGCGGAGCATAAACTTACCCGGTAACTGTCAGATTCATGTGAATCTAAATATAATGAAGGCAGATTAACTAATCAAACCTTCATGTAAAAAAAAACTTTCCAGAAACTTCTCTCGAAAGGAAACGATGCTTTCCGGCGTTAAATACAGGAAAGTCATAAAAAACCGCCGATA
>AGDA01022577.1:0-11081 GCA_000281935.1 Mengenilla moldrzyki | reverse complement strand
AAGCCTCAACATCCAATCCTCATCTTTCTTGTGATCACGTCTTAGGATAAGGGGACTTATTAAAAGTAATCTGTTGCTGGAAGGAAGCAGAAGCTTTTCAATTACTATTCCCACGATTTGGAATTGGTAAGACCCAGTATTGGGGAGACCTACAGCCAAGCCGTTGGGGTGGGGGTTTGAAGGTAATGCTCAGAGATTTCCTGGGCAGTTGTTTTTAACCTTGGAAATGTCCATCCTGGAACAGGAAGATTTCAGGTGGGCTATTGCCAAGAAACACAAATTGGCTTTTGCTTGGATTTTTTATATACACGTAATTGCTTCTTTGAACTACCGGCTTGCTAGAAGTACAATAAGCCACATGGCTGCAGTGCTAGGGTACTAACCCCGCCTAGCAAGCATGGCTTATTATTTATTTATTTATTTATTTTAATCTTTTTTGTGAATGTATGTATGATTATCAGTGCTGTAATAGATACTTTATATTTGATCTAGATAGTATAGAGATACTTACAAAGATACTTAAAATAAAATGTATCTAGATACAAGTACAAATACAGATACTTCTATCTAGATATATGTTTCTAAAACAGATATAATAAAAAAACATAAACTTGTGCTTACTAATTAATATTAATATTAATGCTTTTTGTGTTTATTTGCTTAAATATACTTCCTAAATCATTAAATTCAACTTTTTTAAAATTGTTTCATAAAAATGGAAAATGATTTGAAAAGGTTGAAAAGTGCTTGAAACACCTTTTGTTCTTGTTAAGGTCCAAAACTTCATGAAAATATGTATTAAACCCATTTAAAATTTCTGTTTTCAGAGAATTGCAAAATTTCAAATTACATTTGTTTAAAACCTTGTTTTTAATATGAAATAATACGGGAAGTGCATAAACTAATTCCTCATTTTCTTCTCGTTGAAAAACATCAATTGTTTTAACAACTGGCTCTACACATTTCAGTTTTCTAATAAGAAATCTAGCTCTTGTATTTTTCTGTTTTCCTAATTGCTCACAAATTGTATTTAAAATAAATGATTAAGTATTAAGCCATGCTTGCTAGCCGGGCCTAGCATCCTATCACTGTTGTAATCGTACGGCTTATTGTACTTTCAGCAAGCCGGTAGTTCAAATGAAAAATTACATGTATATAAAAAATCGAAGCAAAAGTCCAATTGTGTTTCTTGGCAGTGATCCACCTGAAAACCATTTTTTCGAAGGAACTAATTTTAAGGTACTTTTTAGAAAAAG
The DNA here is from genome assembly GCA_000281935.1 of Mengenilla moldrzyki. Lineage (NCBI taxonomy): Eukaryota > Metazoa > Arthropoda > Insecta > Strepsiptera > Mengenillidae > Mengenilla > Mengenilla moldrzyki. The sequence goes on along the minus strand of AGDA01022577.1, from coordinate 9,825 downwards.
TATCTTACAGATACAAAAGATACAAAAAAGATACAAAAGATACTGTGGCTTGAGATACAGATACAGATACAAAATATAAAAAATATCAAAGTATCTAGATACAGATACAGATGTTCATTTTTGTATCTAGATATAATATCTAGATACAAATATCTAGATACATTACAGCACTGATAATTATGTTACTAAGGCTTAAGTATGTGTCAGTGTATGCATAGTAAAAAATGATTATTTACGTGAAAACTCACAAAATTTTACCACACGCAATTTATGCATTCACTATTAGTTTCAATTTGATTTCTGTTATTTGTGGTAAATCTGCATTTATTAGCTATGAATGGTTGAAAAAAGGTTGTGTTTTAAACATTATTATTTAACGATGAGGTGCATTCAAAAAATGACATTTTATGTAAGTTTAAATTCTATTTTTATTAATTTTGGAAAGAAACATTTAGACAGTAAGCAGTGACGTATTTGTTACCTACAAGTCTAATTTCGAAAGTTTCGTTTCCCCTGTTTCAGGAAATATATCATTCATTCAAAATGTTCTTATGATTAATTTATGAGGTTCATGCGATTTAAAGTTAATTTTTATTAAAGATTAAGAATTATGATATTCGCTTTATTGATTATATTCATAATTCTCAGTAAACAATAAGTGGTAGCTGACAAATATAAAGACATTTTTTGATATAGCTTACTGGAAATACAACACTGTTGAAAAAAACTAAGGCTGAAGTTTTTCGGAATCACCGAATTTGTGACAACCACTTCGAGACATTTGATATGGTCAAGATCAATTGACGCCAGGATAATTTACCGATGATAAATTCGCCAACAGTTTCTATATTTTTTGATGAGATAATGGGTAATATTTTAAATTATATTATTGTTTCTTTAATTAATAAGAATTTCTTAATTGTGGACAGGAGCCTAGACCCTCGTATATGTATACACCTTTACAACTTTTAAATGAAACACGTTACAACAATCTCACAGCCAGAGAGCGCAAACTGACTACAATATTACAATTTTATAGGAAAAAAAAACATCAAATGAAAGTTTCACAGGCTAATTTACGTCAAATAATTGCAGAAGCAAGAACTTTATGTGAAAATGATGAGTTTTTAAATTTGAACACTCTTGCACAAAAATTTATTATTGGTCAGCTTCGAAACAGTTTTAAAGGTAGTAAAATATTCGTTTAGCATTGGCTCTTTACAAGTTGAGTGGAAGGAGTTATAGACTTTTATCGAAAATTTTTGTTCTACTACAAAAATCAACTCTATATAGGCATTTAAATGTAATAGGTTAATGTTGGAGCATTTTAAACTGAATAATTAATTAATTATTTTATTATTAGACATAGAACCAGGTATCAACAATATCATTTTCAACGATTTAGTTCAATATGCATCTTACTTGCCGCTCGAAGACAAATATTGCACCCTAGCATTTGATGAAATGTCAATAGTTTTTAAGCTTTTATATGAGCAAAGTAAAAGAAAAATAAAGGGTTTAGACGAAATTAGAAATGGATTACGGCAACCATGTAAAGCATCACACATTTTAATGTTTATATTGCAAGGTGTCTTTTCAGCTCGACTATATTATTTATTAAAACAAAAAATTTGTAGTGATAAAAACAAATTGTAAACAACTCGTAGCATTCTTTTTTATTTAATCCCGTTTACTGAGCAGCGAATTGAGTACATTGATAAAATTCGTTATAAGAAATGTACATCAAACAGGTCTCATCACAGTCGCAACAGTTTCTGATCAAGACCACAAATTGTGCTGCAATCAATTGCTTGGTTAAAGAAACAAGGAGTAAGCAAGCCGCAAGTGAATCACAAATGGCTAATGAAAATGAAACAACAAGTATTTATTCGTACGAAATTGGCCACATATTCGAAATTCCGAATTTGTTTAAATGCTTAAGAAATAATTTAATGAGAAAAGATTTATCACGTATGTCATAAAATTTGTTTATCGCTTACAAAAATTTAAAAATTTTTTTAAATAAAATACTTTGATCGTAAAATTTTCAACAGTAAAATATCACGGAAATTTTGCAGCAAGCCTATAATGAAGATTTAGAGTGTGGACCTTATCATTTGATGCCAAAGCTAAATGATTAACATGGGTTACTGGAGGCTATTGAGTGTGTTAAGATGAATGCCAAGAATGTACTAGAACATTTAACCGCAATGTTCATGTCGGTATGTGAATACATAATTTGTTATAAGTAACTATGAAGAATTTCTCAAAGGAATGGTTGTTCTCTTTGAATTGAAACGCTTACTTGATGATGTTAAAGAAACTGTGCATTTTTTTGGATTCTTGAACGGTTTATTCGATTGCTGTAACAGCAGTAAAATTTTGGAGGAATTTAAAGGACCAATGAAAATGGGTTGCATGCATTTGTCATTTATGAATGAAGCAATTTTAACTTCCAAAAATATGAAATTTGATACAGAAAAAACAAAACACCGGAGACCCCCATTTTTGAAGAACATGATATTCATATTACAGAATATAATTTACCTATCAAATAAATTACATGAAACAGGTAAATTAATGTTATATAAATATATATAATTTTGACATTGGCTATTAATTTTTATTTTGTGATATTTGTGTATTGAATGTTTTTATAAAATTTTAACATTAACGTATTAATTTCCAATTATTCAATACCGTAGGCCAGGGTTTCCCAAACTTTTTTTACTTTAGAGCACATTCTAAAATATCGCTAGGGTGGTGGGCAGCATTTATTTTTAAATGACAAAATAACTTTTTATTTTCTTCTAATTTATTTTCTTATATTCATAATTCGTAAATAATTAATAAACAGAAATGATTCAAAATCACAAATTATTTTTCAAATTTCTAAAAACGGAAAAATATATATTCTCTGTTTAATAGTGGCGGGCACACACCATTTGTTCCACGGGCGCCGTGGTGCTTGCGGGCACGGAGTTGGGAACCTCGGCCGTAGGCATAAGAAAATTATTTACAATAAGATTGCAGCAAGATAATTTGGTTTTTTTTTCGGATAAATTCAACAACATGGAGGAAATTGTGTGAAGCAGACAGCCCTTATGACTGAGCAAAGGGTAAAAGCACTGTTAGCGAAGACAATGATATCCTCTTAGTCCATTGCAGCAAATTGCGAAGTAACTGAAACTGAATTACTTCTACGATTTTCAAGAGCAAACGATACCACCAATGTGAATTTCAATATAATACAAATGGAGCGAATAAATGACAACAAAATTGCTGAAGAAGCCTTCAGTGATGTATTTTGTGAAAATGAAAATTGTGAACCACTACTCAACAATGAAATAATAGAACGCGATGCATGTTCGGTATTTTTTAAGACCCATATATGCGGAAGTTTGTGCAGAAAACTTGAAAAGAAATTTCACTGTAGCGATTGTAGAAGTTTTTACGGAGCAAAAAATATCGACATAGATCATTTATTGGTAACCATCAAAGAATAGATGTACTGATGCGGTCATTAACATACTGTTCGCAACAAATTGTATGATTAATTGGTTTATTGCGAGTTATAATTAATAATTCGTTTGTAGGCGTACTTGCTAGTAAAAGTATTAGACATCTTTCAGAGAATTATTGAAGAAATATGGTACCAAGAAAACTGTTGGCGAACTTATTGACAGTAATGATGTCTGAAATAGAATGCCCAATTTTTTGTGACAAACACTATATGGAACTCAAGGAGAACTTTTTAAAATCAGCATTAAATCAGCTAATATATAACTGGACAAGGAATATAAATGTAGTGTTAAATGAAACATTACTATCACCGGCAGAAAAGCGACAAATTTCAGCACCAGTTACTAGCAAAGAAGCATACAGACTGTATAAAGGAAGAAAAAGTCGTCAAAGAGCATTATATAAATAAAAATTTAATCTATTTAATTAATGTTGTATATAAATTTTTGCAGAATGAAAAATCCTCCGCTAAATTAAGGAATAAATTTTCAAATTTCAGTTGCTCATATTTTAAAAAGGTATTTAATTTTAACACTTATATTATTTATTTATTGATTTTTTTATGTGCAATCTGTGACAACAATTCGGAATAAATAATTAAACACCGTATACTACATGTGCAAAAAGTTACTGAACACTTTTATAAAATCAGAATAATTTTTCGTTTTGAATATTTTAATCCTTTTATACTTTTTAGTTTTTAGACACATGATTAAAGCTTTACACAATTATTGATAGCAATGAAGACAAAATATGATTTATCAAATCCAAACATGTGTGTGACCACAAATAAAGTTCCAATATAAACATTCTTACTGTGAAAAATAATATAATATAATATAATATAATAATAAATAATAATAATAAATAATAATAATTAAAAAATAATAACATAATAATAATAATAAAAATATAATAATAAACTTTATTTTATTCAACCATCAAAAATAATTTCTTCGGTATGAATGAATAATTTTTCATACATAGTTTAACACAAAAATAAAATTAATACTTGTTTCATAATATTTAAGCATTATTTTATAATATGATTGTAACAGCCTTACTTAGTAAAATCGATATTATTTTTATATAAATTTTAAGGTTTATTTTAATTAATTAAATGTTGTTATGAAGACAACCGCTTTAGAAATGTGAAAGACAGAATTCTTTTCTATATTTTCGCAATGGTTCAATTTTAGTAGTAAATAACAAGGAATTTGCTGTTCGAACCTCGGAAATGCTTGTTACATTTCGTTGAAGTAAGCAAATCCTTCAAATCGACAAATTCCCAAAATTCCAGCCTCAAACGCAATATAAAAATGATTGCGAAAAATTAACTTTCAACTACTTATTTAGTTCACTTTTTTCAATCTAATTCAGTTCATTTTTTTTTGACTTTTTTTAGTGTTACCTTTGGTTTAAATAAATTCATTTTTGATAAGTAAAAAGCAAAACATTCGAGTTCCGTTTTTTTCAATTTCGCGATTTAATTTCAAAGTAAATCTCTCAATGAAATCGGAACAATCAATCATCGTAACCTGAACAAAACAATTTGCAAATCGTGTTCGAAAATTATTCAATAATGTTATTTTTTTAAATATTCTTTTTTTCAATCATATAAAGTAAAATCACCTTTAAAGTGTTTTAAAACATTTAAAAATATTATCTTAGAAAATTTATAATTTTGTTTCCTTACTTTATTGTAAACATCGTATATATTGCTAAGAATGTTTATGATGTTTCGAACTGTTACTTTGTAGCGATTCGAAATGCTTTATAAGATATATTTCCTTTCATGAAAGAAAATAGCACAATTTTAATATATATAGTGTGGATAAAAACAGAACCATGACATTTATATTATATTCAGTTGCAAAACGCGTAAAAAGTATAAACTTAAAAAATATATAATAACTCATTTATTTTTTATTAAAATTTTCAAGCTATTACATTAAGATCAAGACAAATTTTTGAAATTATTATGGCTGATTGAGTCGTTTCTATTTTGTATAATTTTCTTTTTTTATATGTGTATATAAGATGTCGAAAATAACGAATTAAAAAACCTTATGTTAGAAGTTTTTTTAGTTTTATTCTCTTCGGCGAGATTCACACGTTTAGTTTCTAAGAGCCAACTGCGATCTTTCGATCGCAGTCAAAGAACTTAAGCGAGTGTTTTTCTGAACAATTGCTAAGCCTTATATAGAAAGCTTGGTATTTATTAAAAATATACAAAAAGACCCATTGTTGCCGACTTTGCGCACTATGAGCACGCTCAAGAAGGCAGCGGGCAATATGGCGACGTTAAAGATGGTGTGTGACCACGTGCACGTGAAAAGAGAGATTCTGACATTAAAAATTTGTGTTTTTTTTGTTCATATCTTTGTGTATTAATCTGCAAATTAATAAAGTTTACGATGGAAACGAACATTAGTTGAATTCAAGCAACCTGGTGACACTTGTTCATTTTGTACGAAGCGCGTGACGTTTCCGTACAGTGTTGCCACGTAAGTTTTTAAATTTTACACCCACGTGTAACCGGCTTTTTAGAAGTGAGTGAAAATGGAAAATTTTAGTGTGTCCGACTTAGGAGCCGATAATTTCGGAACGTTTTTTTCGCACCGATGAGGACGTCATCGAATTTGCGATGAAAATAGGTATGTTGCCGAAGAAGGAGGAACACCCATGCCCAAAGTGGGGGAATACAATGCGGCCTATGAAGGATACTGTAGTCAAAGCAGGGTTTCGGTTCCGCTGTATGAAGCGGTCGTACAGCACTGGGGAACCAGCACGATGCTTGAACACTGTCAACCCGCTAAAGAACACTTGGTTCGAGGGAATCAAAGTAGGGTTCAAGCAGGCCCTACGGCTACAGTCTTACGGATGGGCGCGTGGAATTCGACACTTTAATTTCGTTCCTCGCCTTCGTCTACCATCGGAGATCATTAATATACAGGTGGCTAAGTGTTCCCGTGAGTTTAAATACTTTTTTTTACACTTTTTCTTTTAAAAAATACACCGAAAAAACAGAGCGAACACAAGTCGCCACAGAGCGAATACCGGTATTTATTGCAAAAAAGTAAAGTAGGCTTTGGAAAAAATAATTTTAAATTTCGTCGAAATAAAATTTACGAATTATCTGCGTCCATCCGTAAGACTATAGCCGCTTGTTCAAATCAATACCGATTTATTTGGACTCTGCATTGGACCCGAAGCCAATATTTCGACAAATTCAAATATTTAGTTTGTTATGGATGAAACAACGACAACCTTTATTAACATTTATTTTTCGCTGTTTAATTAATTACTAACTTGTAAACTTGATCGAGGAACCTTGTTTACATTTCCAAAAAAGATCATCCAAATCCAAGGATGTCTGATCTGGAAATGTCACGGTGAACAAAGGTCCCTCGATACGAGTATAAAAATGCACTTACTCGCAAGAAAAAGAAGCACTCATTACTATACTTTTTACTGTGAAAACTTGAGTTAATAAAAATAAAAAATAATAAAAAGCATTTATAAGTGTTAAGTGATATACACCTAATAAAAAATCCCTTCGACACCAAAAAAACAAAAATTCCGCCTGATAAGATCGAATTGATACAACAAATTTTGGCGCCCAAACAAAAAAGAAAAGTAAGTTATAAAAAAAAATAATATATACAGAAAATAACAAATTTAACATTATTAACTTAATTTTAACATTATTTAACAGATTTTAGATTATTTTTTTAGGGAAAATCCAAAAATAAAAACCTGCCTTTATACACTAAGGTAAGTGAAATTTTATTCCTTTTTTTTCTTAAATCAATAAGAATAATAATAAAAAAAAAAATGAAACCTTCAACCGATATAATTTTACAAAAACCTATGGACAATCAGTTTAATAACATTAACATTAACATTTAAGAAAAAACAACATAATTAACATAAATTTAATTAACATAATTAATTAATACAACATAAATTAATTTTAACAACAATGATGTAATAATAATAAATACATGGAAACAACAAAATAAAAACTTATAATATTCCCTATATTCTATTAAAATTTTTTTAAAAACTTAACAAAAACAATAATAATAATAAAAAAAACATCACATTTTTTTTTAAAAAAAAAAGAATAAAATTACACAGTTTCATTCACTTCACTAACAGAATACACTTTTCCTTTCACATTTCGGTAACAACTTGCAAATTGCAAAAACCTTCACCGAAAAACAACTAAATATTTGTTCGAAAAAGAATTAATTATAAAATTTCATTAAAATTCCCAAATATTAATAAATTTACATATTTACAAATAAAATCATGATCTTTCACAAAAAAAAACCTTTTTTAAGTAAATAACTGAAAATATATTATAATTAAACAAAAAAAAACGATCAAAATCTTATCAAATAATAGAATCCTTAAGCATTTTAATTACATAACAAATGTTTTAACACTCAATTTTATCAATAAAACAAATACTACTATCAAATAATAGTAAAAATCAATAATTTCCATTATTCTTACATTAGTCTAAAAAATAAAATCTTTTTCAATTCTTTATACATTAATTTAACAAATAAAACATTTTTTCCCTCTTTTCCCTAAAAAGAATCTAATTTATCGAAAACTGATTATAAAGTAAAATGTCATTCCAGTCTTTTGAAAACAATCAAAATAATACATCTTAAATAACAATATTCAAAGAATTCTTACCCAAAAATCATTCATCGTTATCAATCTTTCTCCACAAACAGCATAACATTATTAATCAAAACAACCATTCTTATTATTAGTATCTGCTACCCAATAAATTTCCAAAATTGAGAAATTAACAGACATTTATCTTAATATACCACCTAGTGGTAACACTAGGAAACGAGGAAAATATTTAAAGGAACAAAATGAAATAAGTACTAATAAACCAATGTTTAACAAATCAACCCTCACTCCTAGAACTCCACCTAAAAATGATAACGAGCCTAATGAAAACAGAATATTAGATAACACAAACACAACAAATCCAATCCAAAAAGAAAACTCTTCATTAAACAAACCTCCAGTACCTCCACCTTTACCACCACTAGCTCCATTATCATCTTCACCGACTAAAGAAAAAGAGGAACCAAAATCAAATAAAATTAAATTAAATATAGCATCAGGAATTACGGAACCAAAGCAAAAAACTATAAACCAAACAATCTTTCGACCTAACGAATTTAATTCTTTAAAGACATTTCTAAAAGATAACAAAAACACCCAAACAGACTTCTTACTCCAAGAATTGTCCCCAATTCCGAAAAACATGGAAAGAATGAATAACAATTTTCACACACAAATTCTAAATAATTTTAATTATGCAAATAAAAAAGACATTATTAAAACCATCAATTTCATGGTTAACCCCACAGATGGAACTGACATAAAAACTTTCATTCAAGAAGTTGAAGAAGCAATCAGTGGTACCCACTCTAACGACATGCAATACATTTTACGCTATATCAAGTCTAAACTTTTTGGATCAGCAGCAATTAGAACTAAAACCAAAAGATATCAAACTTAGGAGCAAATGAAAAATGACTTATTAACAAAATTCGAAGAAAATCTAGAAATCCAAAAATATAATGATAACTTTGCAATTAAACAAAGGGACTATGAAGGTGTAAAAGATTACGCAGACAGAATGTATGAAATCTTAAGCAGGAAATTAGCAGGAACAGATAATCCCAACGCCATCCAATATATCAAACAGTAATTCATAAAAACATTTCTAACCGGATTAAAAGGCTACTTGTGAGATAGAATATTAGTAAACACAGAACCTCAAACCCTAGATCACGCGGTGCATCTCGCTATGCGAATTGAAGAAAACATTAAATGAATTAACGAAGAATGTCCAAATTTAAATCCCTTAAGATTTCAAGAAAACAGTTATCCTCAAAGAAGTGCCTCTTACAAACCAAATTACTATCAATATAAAAATAAACCTTGAAATTATCTACCAAATACACAAAACCAATATGCAAGTCAACATAATTTTCCACATCAACAAAAACCTTTTTCCACATTTCAATACACAAATCCAAATAAAAATTACAATTTCCAAAACAGAAGAAACAATTATGCTCAATACAACCCAGAACACAATTCAACCTCAAATGTATATCCAAATCCTACAAGATATAATAATCCTAAATTTTCACCAAATAAAAATCAAAATCCCAATAGATACTCCAATAAAAGCTCAAACCAATATCAAAACCAAAACTACTTCAGAAACTATACAAATGGAAACACAAATCCAAA
>AGDA01022543.1:0-16340 GCA_000281935.1 Mengenilla moldrzyki | reverse complement strand
AGTGGATACGTTTTCGCTATCATTGAGACGTTTACACACATCATAAAGCTTCACATTATTTGCGTGATTTATCACTGCTATGTCTCTATGATATCACATAACTTAAATGATATTTAGATAGGAAATTAGTGAATAAATACTTTAAAATGCTTTAAAAAACTTTAACAGAAGTAAAGATTTGATGACTTCTCATTTGTGTTTCAGCTTTTAGAAGTGTACTATTAATATAACTGCCATTTAATTAGAATTTAATTTTTATTAAAAATTTCAATTTTTATTTCTTGAATTTTTAATTCATTATTAGGCAGAGCGAAGCGAAGACTTTCTAATTCGAAAAAAAAAAAAAAAAACGTAGTGCGTTGCACAATAGCTTCTGCTAGGATTTACCAATTTCGATCAAATTTAAACCATAAATTGCACATTATCCAAATAATTACTGGTTAATTTTTTAGAAAAAAATTTCCATCAACAGGAAAAATTTACAATTTTTCTATTGTGCAAAAAAATTTAAAAAACAGGTGCGTCGCTCAGTCTCAAACGTTCTACGTTCGATTAGTTTAATGCACCATTTGTATTAAGAGTATATTTTTGTGTGAATATCAATTGTAATTGTAATTATTTTACCAAACTAAACACTATTTTTTCTAATTTCAACATATTACTACAAGTGTGTTAATTTCCTAGTTACACAATTGTTTCTGGTCAGTAGTATGAGTGACGCTACAATATTGTTTTCGTAGCGTTGCTAAAGCACAATTTAATTGAAAATTTTAATAAAAAAGTATCAAATTGTAAAATTAAAAAAAAATTAAATAAATATTTTGTACTTATTTTATACTGCTCACTTGGAAGTACGAAAAATTTCAAACATTGGAACCTGTTTTAAAATTTTAAATGAATGCTTTCAACGAATAAATAAAATTGTTTTAAATATGCTATAAAACACAGTTATAACAGTATTATAGCATTAGAGTTTAAAACAGTGGTTCCCAACCTTTTTTGTGCCATGCTCCACCTTTAACATTTCTAGAATTTTTATGCCCCTCCCACATTTTGACATATTTTTAAAAAATTCCGATAAAGTTTACTTGAAGACTCTAGTCGCCTAATTGATATTTTGGAAATGTCAAACGAAATTGTACCTAATAATTATTTTCAGGCTTTTTTGAAAATTTACTTTTTTTGTTAAATTTGACAACGATACCTAGCACTGTATTTTAATTACCAGGAACAAAGGGTTCAAAATTGGTCGAGTCAATTTTTGAATTGCCCCCCTGTGGGGCGTAGGCTCCACGTTGGGAAACACTGGTTTAAAGCATTAAAGTAACAGAAAAGTTGTTACAACAATCATTATAACCGCTGCAAATGGTATAAGAGTTGTAGAAATTCGTAAGTATTAAAAAAATTGTTTAATTTTCACACACAGGACATTTATTACTTATAAAATTGATAGTGTGGGAATTTATCTATGTATTGGCTATAAAAATTAACACAATTGACAATTATTCCCCTTACATAACAATGCTTATCCAACAGTCTTTAATGTATGTTATTTTCAATAGTTGCACTTATTGTATTTTAAATAAAAGTTCGTTAAAATTTAAAAATTTAAATATGACGTAGCAAGTACGCAGTCTTTTTCAGTAAAATATATTTACTCATGCGTACTGTTATCAATAATGGGGAAACGTCGCTCAACTAAACAAGACGTTTTTAAAGCGGAAAACGATGTAACATCAGCACGAGGTCGCTTCAAAAGTGTTTTAGAGGATGTAAATAGAGGTGGTGATTCAGAATATTCTACAACCGATGAATTCGAAGATGATCCTGGCTCGAGTATATCCAATGCACAAAAATACAGGTATTTAAGTGTTGATGCTAAAAAATAACGCTTTGAAGTTCAAATTTTAATAAATTTGAAAAATAAACATTTTCATTGGTGACTACAAAACGTGATTTATATATTTGTAATTGATAAGAACATCCCAGCTAAAAGTTTTTAAAAACATCTTTGACGTCCGCTACTAATACTTAAAATATGTCTTTAACAGACGTCTGAAAGATATATTTGAATTATAGACGCCCTTTAACACCTCTCGCTTGACTACATTGTGTCTAAAATTTTAATTATTCACCCATTGTATAACAAAATAGGTTCTTGAAAAAATTATGTCTCGTAGGTCTTTAAAAATACATGTTATACATGCTTGTTAATGTTACTGTACCAACTAAAACATGCTACTGAAATATCATATTAACGTTGCCGCAATAAAATTGGTCAAACGTGCAATTAAGGACCACAGATTACTGAAATCGGCAACGATAGAAATTAAACTGAATTTTCAAACATTTTCAGTTGGTATTTATACGATTTAAAGCGGCAGTACCTTTTTATAAAGCGGCGTGCAAAGTTTTTAACCATAGGGGAAATATAAACTAGGCTGTAAACGGTGTAATAAAAACGAAATTAATGTGATATTAATATTTAGAATGAAAATAGATAACAGCCACAACTAGCGGCTATGTATATTACACACAATTCTACATAGCACGTTGCTGATCTAGAAAATTTGTGTTAAGGACGTGTTTAAGGCGTTAAAAAACGTCTAATTTTTAGCCTGGATTTCAATATATTAATAAGTCTGATATTATTTTTAATTAATCATATTTTATCACAAATTTCATAGAAATAATTTTTATATTCTTAAACGTTACTTTAAACTTATTTTAATTTTAAAAAAAAATTACTCTGGGTAATTTTTTGGCGGCTACGGGCCTATTGCAGTAGATATACTTATTATATAGAATGGGTTTCTATAAGTTTAGTAACTTGGAGCTCTGTACTTATTAGTTACAATTTTAATTTTTTTCCTTCGATGCAGAATTTTAAACATGTTTCAAATTAAATCTCAATTATTTCAAAAAGAAACGAAACTGATAATAGAATTTTATATAATTAATGTACTTTTAACAGTTAAATGAGATTTTTTTTAAATTAATAAAATAACACTGAAGAAAGAAATATGATTAACCTATTTGCATTACATCGAAAAGTGAAAAATTCGATCTTATCACCAATTTTTTTCTTAATTGTGTATTTAAATGAAAATGTTTTTAAACGTTAAAAATAAAAGCAATATTACATTAATAAAGAATTTTTATTTCATATTAGATTCATAATTATGAGAATGTGCGCATATATGAGCGCTCTGGTGATAGTGGCCAGACAAAATGCGCGCATATATGCGCTTATTATGCAAATGGTTAACCCTTTGTGGACCGAGCGCTCTTCTCCTAAAACCGAGCGTTTTAGGAGGTCTGCGCATAGAATAACATAGAAGGAAATCAGGCGCGCAACTTTTAAATAAAAATTCTGGGAATTACGCGCCAATTGTTTTGTTGCGTACGCACACAAAATTTGTATTTTGTGTACACAGAATAGCTTTTTAAGAAATTCTTCTATTGATTACAGATTCGCTTAAAGGTTTTTCATGTGACAATTTAGATTGAGTCCGCGCAGAATTACGTCATGCGCCAGAGAGGAGGTGAAAAGGAACAGCACACTTTCCCTTCATTCACATGCCAGATTTGCTTCTATGTTATTTTATGGGTCTGCGCTGATACGTCAAAACAAAAAGCGATCTCAAACCACACTCGACATAGGACCGCAAAGGGTTAAAGTGTAATTAAAAGTCGTTAATAAATACGTACAAAACTTCAAACGATCAAATGCATTACAAAGGGTTTTTAATAAGCGAAACTGGTATAATAAATTAGTGAACACAGACCATTTCTTAAGTCAGCGATACGTGACTTTGAAATAAGTGCTAATGATGTGTTGCTTTTAATTTGAAAAATAATGGAAATTTAAAATCGGGATAAATCGCAAAAAGAGTATTTTTTATATTTTAAAACAAAGCGTATACAGCAATTTTTTTCGCTATACTCACACTTCAAATACATTAGTAATCCTTATCGGTCGCTACATTTCACATGTTTGATTTTCCCTATGTCGTAACAATTTTTAACAAATATGAAAAAAATTGTATTTTACTGTTTATTTATATTCATTTCATTTCAGTTTGCTACAAATTATTTATTTTTTGAACAAGTACTACATGTCACGGTTTCTAATAATTATTTACATATTTTAAAAACAAATCTCATCAATAGATAGTATGCTTCGACATAATTCACCTTGTCACTTTATACATGTCACACGTCTACTCTAGAAAAATCTTGTCATCACTTCAAAGATATTTTACGACCGAAAAGGGTTAATAAGTGATAATTTTGAACACAGATTTTTTCATTTTTTTATATTCATGGATAAAAAGTTGGTTGACAACTGCTACGCTTATATTCAAATTATTTGTTTTAATTTCATTGTTAAAACGTGTGTAATATCTCTTGCTGACATTGTTAGACGTTAGTAATAACTATGGATGAATATCATTCAAACTCATAATCAAAACCATTCAGCTACCTAATTTCTAAATCACCAACAACGTTAATTTATTGAGTCATTTAATTTCTCAATCGACGTGAGTTATGTCAATCGTAACCAGTCATACATCGAGAATCTACAATCGTAACCAGTCAGCCACTGAGTATTTGGACGAAAAGTTTTAAACTTGTCACCTCAATAATTAATGGTTTTCACAACCAGTGAGCCACGCAATTAGTGAATTAAGGATGGGAAAATTCGACTATAAAAGCAGCAGTACGAAAAGATTCTTGGAGACTTCGACTTTTTCTTCTCCTAGTCTTTCTTTATTCGGTTTCGTGATTATTTAGTCGCGTTTTATTTTTAATAATAATCATGTGTTAATTATTTATTTCTACTAATAAATATTTTGTTATTTATAAACGCGGTTTCGAATTTGTTTCTCAATTTCAGATTCGAGAAACTCGAATCTGAAACTCGAAGGCGCCAAAGCGCCTTCAAAACAAGTGCAGCCAAAATGGGTCCCCCCCCAGGCCCCGCCCCTTCGCCCCCCAGCCTCCCGCCCTCCCCCCTCCCGGCCCCTCACCTTCCTACACTCACAGCCAACCATTAGTTTCAATATTAATAATTAATTGGGAATATTTTTGGTTTTTGGGACATATCTCTGGAACGATAAATAAAGAAAGAGTGAGACTTGATGGTATATCATCAGGACGATATGGCGGATGCCCACAATTTTGTTAGCTTCGAAAATCGGGTATGGTCTTAAGTATGGGCGCATAGCGGCCATTTTGAATTCAATATGGTGACTTTCCGTCATCTTGTTAGGAGTCTATTGCACCATTTCCGAACATGTTCCCGTGCCTAGGTCCAGAGATATGCCCTAAAATGTGTCTAATATATTTTTATCGGCTTCTCGTTTACTTAACTGATTTTGAATTGATCTGGGAGCAAAAGACAGTAAAAACAAATTTTTTTCACGGGTGGGGGGCTGCGCCCCCCACACCCCCTGATTTTTTAACCCCATCCAATGCCACCTAATGATGTGTACAGGCATATATGGAGGTTGAATTAAGCGTTCAAAAAAATTTTTTTTCAAGGGTGGGGGGCTGCGCCCCCCACACCCCATGCTTTTTTAATTTTTTAACCTCTCCAATGCCACCTACTGACGTACACAAGAAAATAAAAAAAGCGGAATAACTTCTGATAACTTCTAAACCCGCAGAAGACGTCCCCGATCTTATCGGGGAAGGCGACCGGGAGCGCTCACGAGAAAATGAGGGAAATTATGCACGGTTTTCTTTACTTCTTGCACTAAATACTTGGATGCTCTCTGTGGTGACTTATGTGCGATCTGTGATGAGTTATTTGTGCTTTGTGTTTTTGGCGAAAAAACATTAAGAAGTGTAAAAAAAGGGTCTAAAACGCACGGGAACAATTTGCCGCCTTCACTTTCGTGTTCGATGGTGACTGGGGATGAAGCGAAACCAAATTTTAACTTGAAGTTTTATGCGCCCATACTTAAGACTGTAGCCCGATTTTCATATTAATTCGGCATAATAAATGACTTTAATTTAAAAACTATACACAGATGATTTATATTTTTGATAATCACTTTTTGTAATGACTTATCTGTTCTTTAAGTCAGAAAACCCCATAGTATTACGATTTTTGTTAAATTGATAAAGTACTGTATTGAAAACTTGAAGTTCTTTTTTAAAAAAAATAAAGCATGGTCACACATGAACGTAAAACGAATAAAGAAAATATAATTGTTTTTGATATGCATATAAAAAAAGAATTAGATGTAAACAATGTTAAAAAAATCTTGTTAGAGTTTACTTAATTTATTTCGTTCCTACACATATTTTAATTTATTAAATATATTATAAAAAATAAATTGAAATTTAAAGAAAATTTCTAGAATAAAAATTGTATTAAAACAAAAAAAATTGTGGGAACAGAATTTTTTTCTTTTTAACTCGTGTTAAATCAAATTCGTATAAAAAGAGAATTAGGTATATACATAATTATAAGAAAGGAATGTTTTTTTTTTAAATCCTGATTAAAAATTTTAGTATTGATCAATCTGTCAAGCAAATGTGGAATAGTAATTGAAGTAGATAGTGACTACGTTTTTAAGTGATCGCTTAAACATGTGTTCCTCAAATATTGTTATTGATTGTTAAGCAAAATTTATGTATATAAAAAAAACATGGACAGTTATACATCAATGCAACGAATATAAAGCACGTGTACATCGATTCTTCGAAATGTGCTTTAATTAAAAGTATTTCCTAAGGTGTGAATATATATATCTTGATATTGATGGCAATATTTTTATTTTTGTACAATTGCTGTATACAGTTTTGATCATAACATAAAAAATAAACTCAAAAAATTTGACTTTAAAACTTCCGCTACTTTTCAAATTAAATACATTACCAGTCACGTGTTTATTTACATCTATCGTAAACACGAAAAATGGCCTGTCTATGAACCTACACCTCTGGCGATGATCTTGATAACAATGAAATTACTGATAATCAAGGCCATCGTCGTTCTAAACGCAAATCTTAATAGCGTATATTACTTATACAAATGTAGTAAACTAATTTATTTCATTATTTTTCTGTAGCAAATTAAAAAGGGAATATGAAGGTAAGCAAGTTGCTTACCATCACACTTATGTGATGAAACTGTACGATCGCAGTGTAGATTTGGCACAGTTTACTGAAAAAACACCTCTATATCCTATTTGCCGTGCTTGGATTGCCAATAAGCCGAAAGGATTTCGAAATTCAACAACCAAGTTTTGAAGATTATATTTTTATAAGACTTGCAACGTTACTTTTTAAATTTTTAATTTTTAGCGAGTCGTTATTATTATCATCTGAAAGCGAATATGACCAAAAGGCGGTAGTAGAATTGCCAAAACCAAATGAGCCGTTTACCAGTCGTATCCCTTCACCTATTCCGGATCAGTTAGAGAAACATTTCGATCAGATCGACCTGAACTTTGTAAAATACAATGTTCTGAACATAAGTTTAAACATTAATTCTTTTATTGATTTTAGGATAAAAAAGACCTTATGACACGTGAAGAACTTTTAGCATCACATTTAAAACGATGGTCGAAAATTAAGGAGAAGTGGTTAGAAGCGTCAATGAGAAACGAAGCTAGATATTCGGAGAGCTTAAAACTGTTAGAAAACATTTTCCGTCGTGTCTAAATCTCTTCCGATTATACAAAAAATGATTCAACTATCAATTAAAATTAAAGATTTTGTCCTTATTTCTTAAAAATTCGTTTTTTACTAGACTTAAACTTTACGTCCATTTATTTAAAAAGTTAAAAAAAATAATTACCGAAAAAATGTAAAATTTCATAAAAGTACAAACTGCATCTTATGAAATATAAAAAATATTGATTAGTGAAACCGTCACACCTTGTTAAAACATAATTAGTTACATTAGCAAACAGATAAAAATCTTACCACTAGCGTAATTATTGTTCACGTTTTACTAGAATTAATTCATGCATCAATTCTTTTAAGTATTTAAATTCGCGTTTCAAATCGGAAATTTCATTTTCCAGCTTTTGATTGCTGTCAATCAGTTGTCTTTCTTCGCTTATCATTTCTTCGATTTCAGCTTTCTTTTTTTGCCTGTATCTTATAGCTGCATTTTTATTTTGTTCCTTTTTACGCAGTCGACGATCAACTAATCGATCCATTCCATTACCAGTACCAACTCGTTTCGCCTTTTTAATTGATTTATCTGGCACTAGATTCACTGTCGCTTCAGATGGCATTGTAGCCATTGGTAATGCACCTGTTGATTGATGTCGATTTTCCATCGTAGTTGCTGCCAACGTCAAATTAAAACTTGAACTATCATTATCGCAATTTTTATGAAAACCATTGATCGATTTCGGTCTGTAGTTGATTTTAGACGTTTCAGAATCGTCATTGAAATCATCGTATATGCCACTGCTGCTTGAAGATGACGATAAATATTGACCATCTTCTGGGGATAATAATTTTGTTGAAAAGGATACAATTGATCCACCGCTACCGCTATTTGGTGAAGAAGATGGTGCTGGTGATGTAGTTGATACTGACGACATACTGTCATCGACACAATCACGAACTAGTTCGTCTACTACGGTAAGTAAATCAACACTGTTTCCTGCACAAAACGGTAATGTTTCTTGTGTGGACGGATTATCATCTGAAACTTAAACAAAAAATCAAGTAAAAGTAAACTGAAAAACATTTATTTACCAATGTTATAGTTCTGATAAGACTGTGGTTGTTGATTAAAACTTAAGTCCACATTTAACGAATTATTTGATGCATTATGGTGCTCTGTATTATTAAAATTTGGTTTGTTGCTAAGGCATATTTTACTAGTGTTACTAGATTGTAATTTTGAATAGACAGTTTCGAATTCATGCAATAAATTTTCAGTTGCAAAAGCTTCTGGTTGCTGCTGATGGTGATGAAATTGATGTTGTCCGTAATTGTTATTGTTGTCCGTAAAGTAATTGAGTGCAGTAATTGAATCAAAAAAGTTAATATCACCGGAGTAATTAGTATAACCTTCAAAAAAAATATGTATTAAATATATAAAATGAGAATCATTAAGTGTGAAATTTGACTATAGATAAAACGGAGCAAGTAGTTTTTGACAAAAAATATAACATTTGCTTATCGTGTTAGGAAATATTTTTACAAGATAAAATAATATATAACAATAGAAGTTAAAAATTGTAACTTAACCGAGAGAAAATTTAAAGTTTGCATTTTAAAAAATTAAAACGCAATATATTATCAAAAAAATAACTTTGAACTCGTTTCGCAATCAAAAGTTCATAATTAGAAATTAAAAGTACATATTAATTATTTTTTTTAAAAAAAATATAAAATATACGTTCATAAACAGTAAATGTACAATAAGAAATTAACAGCAATTATTACAAATTAATAATATTTAGTTTTCGTTTAAAAAACTGTCGTATTATAAAATTTAAATTTTAATAAGTTTATTATTTATTTCAATTAAGCTAAATACTTCAAAAATATTTAAAACGTTGCATATATTTACGTTATTTAAAAAACTAATGAAATTTTTACGTATTTTGTATTTTGAAGTTATTATAACTTCATTTTAAATAGTTAAAGAATATACGAGAATATAATATTCATATATTCGTTAACATATCATAATTATGGAAAAAAAATTGTTTAGACAATGTGATTAAAAAACATTCATTTTTAAACCAATTAGCATAACATTTTTTTTTAAATATTACTAAAAAATGTGAGCAATATACATTTAAATTTTAAAAAATGCATAAAAGTTTCATCATTGTAAAAAAAAAATCGTAATGGCGAACTAGTGTTATTAACTTGCTAATTTTATAATATGAAAAATTAAAAAAACAGATTGAAAAAATGTCAACATGAAAGTTGTAAAAAATAAAATTAAAAAACGAATTCATTAAATTAAATTGACTTTATTAAAATATTCTTAGCCTAAATTAATGATTGTATTGGAAAAATCGTATTTCAGGAATAAAAAAAATCTAATTTTTTTTTAAAAATTCATATCTTTGAATTTCACTTCTGTGCATATTTAGTTGGAAGATTAAGAAGATTAATTACTTTCGTCATTTTTTCATAAACAAAATTTACTTTCAAAGTTTTTTCGTCTAGACCAGCGGTTCCCAACCTTTTTTAATTACTGTACCCCTTTTCAAGTACCTTTTTTCCAATATATAAAAATAATTTTCATTTCACAGGATTGTCACGTTATTAATTATTTTATTTCTTTTTTAAATTATTTTAATTCACTATACTAATTAATTTTTTATTTTTTTTACTTTTCTAAACATTTTTTAGCTCAGATTTGAAATTTTAAAAAATAAAATGTGTGAAAATGTAAAATATTTCTGCATAATATGATTATCGTATGCGTGTACGTGTGCGATTTAAATTTTCATAAAAAATATCACAAAATTTTAATTGTTATTATCTGAATAAAAAAGATTTAAATGGTAAGAAATTTATTTCCAGAGATTAATTTATAAAAAATTATTTTTAAATACACTTATCATACAAATAACATTTTAAAAAATTGTGACAAAGTTGTCCAAGTAACATCTATATACGACACAATGAGAAGAGGTGTTTTTCAGTAACAACGAGCTTTCTTTGAACGTTATACTAAAAAGTGCTTTTTGATCATATTTTTAAGTTTATAGATGTCAGTGAAAAACATTTTTTACTGTTCCGACGTCTATAGACGTCTTGTTGTGACTAAAATAAACCGTTTGACGCTGAAGCGACTACAAAAGTTGCTGTTGCAGTTTTATCAGAAATTTTGAAATTTTTGGCATGCAAGGTTTACTGTTTTTTATTATTTGCATTTCAAAAATATATTCTTTTTATTATTTTTATTATTTTTCGACTGTTATTAAATAGCAACTCTTATTTAAATATTTTATATTATGGGTATAAATTAAAATTACATCATTAATTTCTTTTAATAAAAAAAGTTTAATGTTAGGAAATTCTTGTAATTGTATTAAACCAACAGAATTTGGAATATAATTACTTTTAGGGTGACAGTAAGTTTTATTTAAATAATTTTTTTTTTTTGAAATTTTTGCCGCCATTACATCTTATTTTTAAGTACCCCTAAACAGTCTGTGACATACCCCAGGTTGGAAATAGCTGGTCTAGACTTTTTCCTACATTATATTAACTCAAAACATTAAATTTATACTGCACCAACTCTATGTTTAATTGAATATACAACTATGTCCTCTCTTTGTAATCGAAAAATAATCTTTTTTTATGTTAAATTCATAGGTTAATTGATTAACATAATTCAAAAGTTTCCTTAAAATCTGTTTAACTTTATTCTAATTTTTAAATAAATAAGGAAAAAAAATTAAGTAATTGATACGTTTAACTAAAAAAATACCTAAAACTCTATAACCGTTTTCGAAAATAGATTCCACAAAAAGTTGAGTTAATAAGATATTTTGGTAAACTTACTCAAACTTGCACATAACATAAAAGTTGAGTAGTTATGATATAATAGTTATCAAACTAAGAATAAATGTTCGAAAAAGTCTTATAAGAACCCTATATAATCGTGTTTAATATTAAACTCGTATCCTTAATTCAAATTTTGTTATGACAATGATGTTATTTGTCATTTATATTTTAAACATGTTTTAAATCGCCACAGCATCCAAACGTACCCGAAGAAAATGTTGCATTTTGATACGTCAAAATTTTTATGAATTTAAATATTACTTTGAGCAATTATTATGCCCTTTTTAATGCATAATGTCATTACACAAGGAAAATAAAGGCTAATGAAATATTACTTAGAAATTCATCCTTAGTATTTTATAATTAGTACGTACCGTTAATAATGCAAATGAATTAGAGAGAATATTCAAGGAATAAATTAATATAGGAATTGACTAAAATCGATTTCTTCCATACGAAAAAAATTAAATCAAAATGAAAGTGTATAAAAATTAATGAAAGTTGTTTGCAATGAATTTGAACAAAAAGATGAAACTTATCATTTTCTTATCTAATTATTGTCATAGAGTAGTAGTTCAGATTTTCACGTTGTAGATAAATACGATTTCAAAACAATTACCGTAATAATTAAAAGACATATTCTGAAATGATGATAGCATTGATGAAACTTTATAGGTGAATAATTTCGTATATTGAGGAATGTTCTAAAGAAATTAGTTTTTTAAAATAGTGCACGTCTCTTGACCAGTTTTTGGGCATTAAATATTATCTCTTGGTTCCAAGTAAAACAATAAATTAAGCACTTCATTATTATCAATTCACTAAAATTACTAAACATTAAAATAATCTTTTTAAATAATATGTATTTTTTACTTAAAAAAAACTAAAGTTTTGTAACTTTTATCTTTTTTTCTTCAAGAACTAACGTCTATTTCTGATAAGTTATTAAATAAAACAATATGAAAATACGCGTACACACTTTATTTTAAAAAAACTGATAAAATTTTCTTATACTGCTTAGAGTTCTGTAAGTATGTTTTTATGTGAGTATATGAATATGCAATTTTTTTTATAAAAGCCTTGAATGTAATACACGTTTCAAATTAAAAACTGTTTACTTCTCGACGAAAATCAAAAACTGATATTAGTTTAACGAAAATTCACAATTTCGCGAAAATCAAAATAAAAATAAAAATAAAAAAATAAAAACCAGTTATGTAAATAAAAATCATAATTTTTTTTTGTAAATTAAAAAGTTGAAACGAGTTTAAGATACAAAACTTTCTAATCAGCTTAATTAGAAGCAAATCGTTAAATATTTACGTACTTTCTTTGACGGAAACAATTAACAATAAACAATTATTAAACAGTTGTTAATTGAAATATGTACGTTTATGAGATTACATGAATGTTCAAAGTCAATATTATAGTGGTAAGGATAGTTTTAATTGTGAAGTTTCGTAAATGGTTATCAGCATTAAAAAGCCAAGTGTCAATAATTTTTAAACATAGAAAAACCAAATGATATTGGTCGACATACCTAAAACTGAATTGTTAGTTGCCTCAAGATTATTAGTAAGATTGAGAAATAGCGTGTCTGCAGACGCGACTATTAACTCATTGTCTTCATCTAAGCATTCGAAATGATCGCTAAGCGCGGATTCGATATCGATGTCCAGATCGGACATCGAATCCGGCTGAAATTCCTCTGGCAAATAGACTAATGGCATATCGTTCATTGTAGTCATAATCGCTTAAATAATTGTTTGATAGTTTGAAGTCGGAAAAGGACGTAGCGACGGCATTTAAATCCATTTTGGTTGATACCATATTGGCTCTGATTTTTGAACGAATAAATACTGAAAATCAAGATTTAAGTAACTCTTAAATTAACTTACAGCATTTTTACTAATGTTTTAAAGCACACTTTGATGTGCCAAACTATCTAGAAACGAAAAAACATTTCGAACAATGTCTAAATTGTTTACAAATAATTTTGAAATTTTAAACTAAAAAAATGGCAGCCGTTAATGACGTAATTTTCTTGACCTGTATCTTGGCTAACCGATCAGAAGCTGAAAGTTCAACTGTGTCAAATTCTTTGAACTTTTTTAATGAGTCACAAGTTTTAATATGAGTTAAACTGCATAGACAAGTGACAAATAAGTTTTGTCCAATCAATAAAACCGTGTATATCAAACCTATATTACATTAGAGACCAGATTTTCATTGGAACAAAGCGGGACCAATGTCTAAATGAGAATTGCAATTGTTAAATATATTTCATTGTATAGCTTCATACACACCTAATTCTTTTTTTACACGAATTGTAATTTTGTGTTTTAATATGATTCTTCCCGCTTGACCACGTTACATTATAAGGAGAATTTATATTACCATTATATAAAAATGTCAATATTTCAAAAACTATATTATTGTTATATAATAAAAATTATATCGCAAAAATTATATTAATATCGCAGATATTATGTTACCATTATGTAGCAGAATTTTGAAATTTTCACAAATTTATTAAAAGTTATTTTGAAATCTGATTATTTTAATCATTTTTTAATATCCTATGTGTGTATAAAACAATAGAAATTTAGTAAAAAATATAATTTATTTCATTATTGAATGATATGAAATTTTAGAATGTAGTTTTATTCACAGTGAAACGCAATTTTCATTATTTTCTTCTTGAAATATTTCTTTGCTATAAGATGAACTTTCCCAGTAATTTAGTAATTAACTGTAACTAACAGCATTATGTTTTAAAATGTAAATTTGTTAAAATACTTTGTATTAGTTTATTAATTCACTTGTTTAAAGAATAGACGTAAGTTATCAACCAGTTTTTTTATAAAAAATATTTTATTAAATTATGAACACTGAATTTTTTACAACTAAAATTCCGTAATGTCTGAATTTGTTTTAAAGTTGAATTTTAATAAAATTTGAGAAAAAAATTTAAAAAAATAATATAAAATATTGCAACAGATATAATTTAAGTACATTTTTAAAAAATGTCAAATAATGTACATTTTAATATAATATACTTTACAGGTTTTGAAATATTACTGTAATATTTTTTTCGTAATGTTAGTGTAATATTTTTTCTACGATGTTACTGTAACATGAACAAAGTGCGTCAACTTCACATGTTACCACAATATTACCGTAACGTTGCTGTTATATAAATTTAATATTTGTTACAAAATTTATATTGAGGTTTGCGATGTTGTGATTATGTTATCACAACATAATTGGTCAAGCGGGTTAATATTCTAGGAATACCTGCCCCTATTAATCCGAGATGACCGACAATGAATGAGCACCACCAAGTTAATCTAACTCTGTACATCATTTAATTTAGTTTACTCTGCATATGTTTTATGTTTTTTTATATATTTTTTATTCTTTTATATCCATCATAATATTTAATAAATAATAGATAATATATTTTTATAGTATATTTAAAATAAAAAATGCTAGTATTTTCTAAAAAGCGGGACATTTTTAAAAGTCAGCGGGACACAGGACAGTGCTGCTAAATCGGGTCGTATGGTCACTTCATAGTGTTATGTTCTGATCTGTATATCGAAGTCTTCACAGATCCAGTTCTGATATCGGTTCCACAGAATAAAAACTACATAGAAGTTCGTCTGAAATAGGAAAATTTTCCGTCGCGTGACGTAAAAAGTACAACAAACTCACAGAGCAAAACTTATAATTTGCTTAATATCCCTCTAGCGTCATCTATTAGATAATCGTTTACTCACCCAAAAGTTAAAATTTATATTCTCCCTTTTGATGTTTTTCAAGCGTTTGTGAACATTTTAGTCTTTCAAAAAGAATAACAACTTGATTTGAAGTATATGTGTAATGTTATGTTAATGAAAAAAAAAAACATTATGATTGGAACGGTTGGTAGAGCACATCATAAGTTAAGTCCATTTCACTAACGGTCGCGGGTTCAAATCTCGGTGTGGTCAATTAAAAAAACCAAGTTAGAATGAATTTCTAGAGAATCGGAAGAGGAATAATTAATAAAAAGATTAAAAAACAACATATAAAACATAATAATTTAAAATTCATTTTTCAATGTTCTAAAAAAGAACGATCATCCAAGAGATGTCGGTAACGGTACGATAATAGAACTATAAATTCCGATCTGTGAGTTTGTTGTACTCTCTTACGTCACACGTCGGAAATTTTTTCCTTAAAGACGAACTTCTATGTAGTTTCTATTCTGTGATAGGTTCGTTCTGCACTTTCACCTGAGCGCGAACAATGTTTGATATTATTTTAGTTTGTGTTGTAAAGCGGGAACCCGTTTATTAGGGATTTGCCAATTGATACTTGCGTTTTAGCACAATTGCCTTGCTACTCCGGGCTCGATTGACTATTGGGTATTGATCAATCTTGGAACTCGGTGTCGGGCGATGACTCCAACTTCGAATGGATGGAAAAATTTGCAGGGCTCGATTTAATTCGCGATTTTATAGGAGTGGATGAATAACACTTGTTTATATAAATTAAACTAAACTAATTTATTGTAAATATACCACACCGAAAGTTTTAAGTTTTACATAAAAAATGAATGGAACCGAATTCGAATTCGAATCCCTTTTTTGTCCATATAAATACCAAAAGTTTTCCTATTTGGTTCCACCACTTTCAGCAGAACCAAATTTACAATTATTATCTATTGGACATTTATTATTTTTTGTATTAAAAGAAAAATTAAAAGAAAATCTAAATTCTTATAATAAATTCCAATAAAATATGATTTTAAGGATTACAATGTTCGGAACATCTAA
>AGDA01022540.1:0-14772 GCA_000281935.1 Mengenilla moldrzyki | reverse complement strand
AAAATATATAAGCCATATCTAATGCCTTTGACCAAAGGTAAAATTTGTTTACTAGTGTAATTATTTAATGTAAATGAAATTTTAGTTAATGTAACTAATTTTTCATTAAATAGTCGTTTACTAAAAAATTGGTTGGATTTACTAATTTTTATTGAAATAAATTTATTTGCTGCTTGAACAGACTGACTTTTCATGTTGCTGTTCTAAATTTACTTTTTTATTATTATCAAATGATTTTTCTTAATGGAAATGTTTTTCTTTCAATTGGGTATATCTATATATAAGAGCGGACAGAATTTTCACCAGTTGCTTTTAAGCATAACTTATACAATTACATACATATACTTTAGTAAAAAAGTGGTCTTCATATCAAAAGTTTCACATTCTCTTATTCGAAAAATCACACTTGATTAAAATTTAAAATAAAAAAATTGAAAACGTCAAGGATATGGAATTCTGTATTTACACGGATGATGCTCGAAATCTATATTTGAGTAATGGTTTATTGCACATACGGCCAACATTAACCGAAGACACTTATGGTGCCAATTTCCTTAGAACCGAGTTGAACTTAGGCCGCAAATGTACCGGAGTCAAAGGTACAGATAACTGTAATCGTACAGCGTTCGCGTACCAAATATTGCCACCAGTTCTTAGTGCCAAAATAACGACTAAAAAGACGTTTAGCTTTCAGTACGGCAAAGTCGAAGTACGTGCTAAACTGCCAACTGGTGACTGGATTTATCCGCAAATGTATCTGGACCCAACAGAGTTCGCTTATGGTATCGGATACAATTCGGGCCGACTGAAAATCGCCTATTCTGCCGGAAATCGGGTGTTGGGCGACACTTTGGATGGCGGCGCCATTCTTGGCGAAAGCGACAAGTTACGAAAGTATGCTGTTCGCACAACTGAATCGAACACGAAGCACTGGGCCGAAGACTTTCATATTTATGCAATCGAATGGAAACCGAGTACATAACAAAATAGAAAACCTAATAACTTTCTAACCGTTTGAAAACGATTTTTTTAGGAAAAATTAATTTGTACGTAGACAACAGAATGTATGGCTCAGTGGTGCCTCCAGTAGGTGGCTTTGCAAGCGTTGTTCCGAAACAAGTAGCGGATATTTGGAAAGAGTCTTTGTCACCTATGGCACCATTCGATAAGAAAATGCATCTAGTGCTTGGCGTCGGCGTTGGTGGCTTCAGCTTCGCTGACGATGACCTAACACGCTCTGCTCAAAAGCCCTGGAAGAACAAAGACCCGAAAGGTATGCTGAAATTCTGGCAACATCGTGACCAGTGGCACTCGACGTGGAAGAACATTGATGGCACCGATTTGCAAATTGATTACGTGAAAGTTTACGCTTTGTAATGAGAAAAAATCGAAAGTGAAAATAGTGTTAATTCATTTCCACGTACTTTTCCCATTTTTTAACGCAATAATTATTAATAAAAAATATAAACTAAAATTTTAACTCCTAAAACCGTTAATTAACAATTTTTGTTTGTTTCTGTATTATTATTATGTTTTATTTTTAATATACTGGAGTAATTTTCCGCGTTTCTTTTTGTAACAAATTAAAAATTTCCTTATTAAAATTTTAGCTATTAAACTACGAAAAAATTACTATGTTTCAAAAAATTTAGACAGATCTTGGATGAACATCTGCAAATGAAATGAAAAGAAATTAAAATTTAATAAAAATTTTCAAAAACCTTTCTAAGTAAATCCAGAAGTAATAAATTACAGATTAAAATTATAAGAATTTTCAGTGTAACACAAAAAACAATATTTTTAACAAGAAAATTCTTTAACATTCATCTAAAAATATAGCAAGTTAAATAGTTTGAACTAGAGCTCTTTGAAGCTTTACCGACCATGATCCCATTTAATGTTGTAAATTTTTTACAGCCCTAGAGAAATCAATTTAACGGCTTGATTGTAGAATCATAGTAAATACTTCTTATTCTGCGCAACATGGTTTTCTTAATGACGTAACTGATCATGACGCAAATATTAAAATTCAAATAGTAACGCCATTAATGTTTTTTTTGGAAATATATATATTCAATTTTAATTGTTAAAAAAAACTCAAACTAACTTGCTCAAAATTTTTGCTGTAGTCCCACGATCACAAAACTCAGCTTCGTGATTCCATTGGGAGTATAACCCAAAGCTTATTAAGTACTGGTTTAAACTAATAAAGGTATTAAATTTTAATGAGATAACAGTAAACCAAATTAACAAATTTGAAAAAGACTAAAAATATAACTAAAAAAATAAAATTAGGGAAAAATTCTTCATAAAAATTATAAAATAAACTGTAAAAGTATTCAAGTTTCTTACCAAAGAAATGTATAAATACTTCATAAATAATGAATATGTTTTAAGAAATTACTAGAAAAAATTTTGTAACTAGATGAATAAATTTGTGGTTAGTGTAGGTATTTTACTAATGCTATATTTGCATTTTTTTTTGTAAAATTATTGATAGCACATTTTAAATAATGATATTATTATCACAACTAAGCTATTAAAATATTTATTTTAAAAATCTAAATTTAATAATTCTCTATTAAGTTAGCAAACTAATAATTAAGCTATTAATCTGAAAGAAAATTTCATTTGTGTGTGTGTGTGTGCGGTGGGGGGGGGTGTCTGTCTAAAATTTGACCTTTTTCTTTTTTTTAAATCAAAGAAGTTTTAATTATTTATCTATTTGTTTATGTTTTATGATTTAATAATTATTAATAACATATTCCTCAATAAAAGTTCAAAAAAATTATAAAAATTTATTTTATATTTTTATAAAATTTTTAAAGTAACTCAAATCACGTACAATTCTCATTGAATTTAGACCTCAAAAAATTTCTATTAAGAATTTTTGTCTACAAGTTAAACAAAATGTAACTTGTGTTTTTTTCATTTTTCTTTTTCAGCAATAATTTTAATAGGCGTCCAACAAAATAACATCGTGTAAAAAATATGAACAAAATTTTAAACTACCTCTAAATGCTAGTTTAGGAAAAAAACTATAGCTTTGAGAAGATACATGTCAATAAGTGTAAATATAAAAAATACCCATATAAATAGGGCATTATTACTAAATTTTTATCAGTTATTTATTTTAACATATAATAATATGTTGTACAATTTCTGAAAGTTTAGATAACTATGGTTGCAAAATCAAATTATTTTTGAAAATTTGTGATCCATTTTTAGGAAGAGGAAAAATATGTTCTTTAAATATAAAAATTTTTTACTTCAAAGGAGAAAAGCTTAAACAGAAAGTTTGTCTTGTATCTCTAATAGCTGGGCAACCATTCCTAAAAAATGAACTAAAAAGTATAATTTTTTTTGAAGATGAAAAAATCATTTTTTTTTATCTCAAAAAATAGAAAGAATGAAGAAAATTTAAATGGCCTAATAAAAATTTATAAGATAAGCTTAATACTGCAAAATAAAAAAACGTTTTTCATAAAGCCAGTCTTTGATTGCAAATTTCTGAAAATTAAGATTTTAAATTTAGGTATAGATGACACTTTAAAGTCACATACCCAAAGTCAAAAAGATTTACTTTTTTAATTTTAGGAGTAAACGTTTTCAGAAAAATGATAAGTTTGTCTTTTTTTAGACTTTACATATATTTTCTCATATATGAAAATTTTCAAAAAATTACTGAAAAATTCATTTTGAAATAAAATGTCTTTTCTTTTTGCACACATAAGTTGTTTTTAAAAATAGTGTCCTGAACTGGATAATTTAACTCAGAATTACTCAACTCCTGTTTTTGTACAAGACCGAGTAAATTTGCAAAGATACTTTTCAATTCTGTCCCGAATAAGACAGACTATAATTAAGAGCATTTCAAATATTTAACCATTTGGCAACTAAAGAGCGCTATTGCACTATTTCTATAATACTCCATAAATGCAAAGAGCGCGATAGCATGGGTTTTTTTATTTTATGGCAAGATTGCGTAGAGCGTAATACTCAGAAAATTAATCAAAGCAAATTTATGCAAGTAATTAATATTTTTTTAATTTTTGTTGCTTCAAAGCAATACAAGTGTATTTGTTGTACTAAACGTGTTCTTTATTTTTTCCAAACATGCATAATTAATGGCGCACTTTTGGAATATGTCCGAAGAAATAGGTTAGTAACTAAGATTATGTTCAGAAAAAGATTAAAAGTTACTAATAGTTTCCATTTGTTCCACATCATTGTTAGAAAATCACATCGGAAGATTACCAGCCTTCAAAAATATAAATGGTAAAGTGCTTTTCGCTACTATATCTTACCAAGCAAAAGGCTGTAGTAACATGTTTTTTGTTCTGTGCTCTTCAGTTGCCAGCTTTGAAGCAAAACTTTTTTCCTTTAAAAATTGCTTGCTTAGAGCGATTAGAAGCAAATTAATTATTACATGATCGCTTTTCTTCTATTTATCAGAGCACTTTACATTGCTCGACAATTTTGCATTCTCCACCACATATTAATTAAATTCGTATTTTGGTGTTAGAGAACAAGTTTTTTCAACATTACAATTGTTCAAAAAACAGCATGGTAAATTCAGTAATAGTAAGGTATAATAATGTAAAATACAATACTTTACTTAACCATAGTAAATTACCATTGTCCTTTTCTGAGCACAACCCATTTTATATTATATTTTTTAAAAAAGTTACTTTTTTTAAAATACAATTTTTTTTATCTTTTTTCAAATTTTAAATTCTAACTACGAATCTTCCCTTTAAAGGGTTTTCATAAATTTTGATACAAATATCCAGAAGGGCTTCCTAATTATTCTAGATAAAAAACAATTTTAAATTACAAGAGAAACAAATTTTTTCATTTCTAAAAATTTGGAATTAAGCTTTTCAAAAATATTTCTGTTTCGTAATCACAGTATAAGTTTTCATAAAACACATAGGCTGAATTTGTGTCAAAGAAATGAAAATGTTCCCTATGATAATTACAGTTGAATTATTTTTAAACCATCAAGCTTAATTAATGAATTTTCATCTACGGATGTGAATGTTTCCCCCAATTCCTAAATTTTGTTTTAGTTTCTTATACGAGTTTTGATGGGCACTACTTATTTAGCCTAATATAAGCATAAATTGAGTATATTTCATTTTTTACTAAACATAAACATTTTCAATCTATTACCATTTGACTAAATATATTTTGCGTAATGCTATACACGTACACGTTTTGTGAGAGTCATTTACGAACAAGGTAATATTCTTGCTATAATTACGACATGATCAGTAGAATTATAATAAATTTCACTCAAAAACGTAATGTTTTTGACTATGGCTTTTAACGACCTTTTCCAACGGTCGTTAAACTCGGATTAACTTAGAATCAGCTAGGTTTAATCGTTAATATAATTTTACTCACAGTGTGGTCGTTCTTGCATTGTTGCCATAAGTGGCTGACGAACGATTCTTACCGGTATTTGCACCGGTTCTAAATGACGAGGCTCGCGTTCTTTTCCTACAGCCATCATACTAGGACCATTCATTTCGGTTATTGACTTTGTAGTCATTTCTTTATCTTCAACAGCATCATGTGTTGTTTCTTCCTTAGTAACTGGCTCGTTTCTGGGTATTTCTTCAGGTTTTGCTTGCGCTTCAGTAGCTTTCACAGTAGATTCTTGGTTGGTTTCTGTAGCCATTGACATTTCATTTGTCTTTGTTTCCACTTCCTGATCTTTTTTCATCTCCTCTTCCGACTTTGATTGTTCCTCTGATTTCGATTCGG
The DNA here is from genome assembly GCA_000281935.1 of Mengenilla moldrzyki. Classification (NCBI taxonomy): domain Eukaryota; kingdom Metazoa; phylum Arthropoda; class Insecta; order Strepsiptera; family Mengenillidae; genus Mengenilla; species Mengenilla moldrzyki. Next base: position 9,000 of record AGDA01022540.1, on the reverse strand, counting down.
CATCAGGCCTTATTTCGACAGTGGCTGACATCGCTTCCCGATTGCGATCTGCTTCTGATGAATCTGTTTCAACTTCTTGTTCTGGCTCACTCTCCATTTCCGGTTCATTTTGTTTCTCTTCTGTGTTATCATTTTTTTCCGGTGCAGAATCTTTCTGATCGTAATCCTCTGGCTTTTCTTGCTGTTCTTGATCACGAACAACACTTTCCACGGCTTTCGACATAAACCTCATACGGTCTGGCTCCTGTTCATCATCACGCTCTGCGGTAATAGAGACTATCATTTCCGAATTCGGTAGACGATTTATTTCAGCTAGTAACGCTTCTGGTAACGGTAGTACTTGTGGATTAGCTTTCAGTACCTCCATATCTTCAGTTCGGCCTAATTTTGGAGCACGCATTGATTCGATATGATCACGAATTAGTTCTTCGGCAATATTTTTTATAACTGCTGGGGGTAAAATGGGTGTCTTTAGTATTTGCGTAGCAGCTGGCTCTTTATTTATCATTGATAGAGGAACTTCCTGCTTTGCCGCTGGCATCGGCATAAAGAATGGCAATCGTTCACGAGTGATGAACATCATATGTTCGCCATTCGGAGTACCCTGTTGTTCTTGTGTCGGTTGTTGAGGCTGCACTTGCGCCGGATAATTTTGTCGTCGCTGAATTTCTTGTAAAATTGACAACGGAATTGGTGGACGTGCGGCAGGTTGCCGCATAGCCATTTGTTGATACGGCATGAATGAAAATCGTGGTCGGGGTATAAATTCGCGTTTCATTGGAATGGGAACTATAACCGGTCGCTTCTCATATTGTTGCTCCTGTTGCTGTTGTGGCTGCATCTGATGCCAGACAGGCCTTTGTTGTAGTACTTGTTGTGGTACGATTTGCCGCATCATTGGCACTTCTTGCTCGATTATAGTAAGTTGCGGTTCATCATTAATCAAATGGCGGCTAAATTTTATTTTGTACTTAAATGAAACATATTGGTTTAATAAGCTAAGCTCACTTAAAACAAATTATAGTCTTTTATTAAAGAAATTAGTTTAACTTAAAAAAATCATTATATTTCTTATCTAATTGTATGATAAACAAACATGTTAAAAGGTATTTGATTTCGTATCTTAATGTAAAATTGAATATGCACAAGTGAGCAAATTTTTAAGAATAATAAAGTCACCTTTGCTGTTGAGGTTGTTGTTGCTCCATTGGTTGCCGTTGCTGCTGAGTCGGTTGTGGTTGTTGTTCACTACCACTCTCACACAAAATCACAATTTTTTCGCCTGACATATGCTCGAAGCCCTTGTCAGTGGTTAAATTTAATCCAAATGGTAACTGTATATTTTTCGGTTCGTGATTAACCACTTTTTCAGCCGACTTTTTTTCCACAACACAGTTCATGCGTGATTTTTGATTTGAGACCTTAACAGTATCTTCATGGCTTCCTCCAATACCACCGGCTAAAGCACCAAATATCGCTTCCGGCAGATCGTCGAAGTCTAAATTAAGTGGCAATTTTATATGAATAGGATTCTTCAATTCCGAATCCTGCTCTTGATCATGCTCCAAATCCTGATCCTGCTCATTATCAATACTGTTTTCAGCCGAATCGTTCTCTTCCTCCTTATCTCTTTTATCACCATCCTTGGGAGAGTCACGCCGCATATGATTTTTCGACATCCGTTCATCGAAGCGATCATTTTCCGCCTATTCAAAAAACCATTTCCAAAAAAATTAATTAAACATGAACTTTTATTTTTATTTTGTTTTCTATTATGTAAATTTTTGAAAAATAAAATGGAATTTGAATAAATTCCTTTTCAAACAACAACAAAAAATTTAATTTGTTTTTAATTTATATATTTGCTAGATATGCATTTTAATTCTTAATGAACAAATTAAAAAAATAGCCATAACAATATGCAATTATTTACATTTTCCGTATTAGTTTTCACCTTGCTTAATTTTTTATTTTTAATTTTAATAAGATGTAAAAGCATGAAATTTATGAAATTCAAATAATTAGTCTCCTTTCCTCTCATGTAAACTTTTGAAAATTTTTAATAACTAATACAACTAAAAAAATAGATACTTTGAGAAAGTAGAAAGTATGTTTTGTATGCAATGCAGATATACGCAATGCACTAATGTAAATGCAAACATAGAAACTTATAAACGTAAATAAATAAAGAAGATGCAAAATAAAATTTTAAATTTTATGAATTTATCGAACAATCAATAATGTATCTATCAATTCGTATTTATTTCTCAAGAGATTTTTAAATATGTCTAAACGCATGAGTGTATAAAAACTCACGTGAATATTGCATTTAAATTTCTCAAATTAGCTGCAACAATTTTAAGGTTAATTGTAACTTAGAATTGAGAACGATACTCATTCAGAGTTAAAAGGGTGAAAGATTTCACCTACTTATCAAGAAACGAAAACAAAATTTCTAAAATAAAAACAAAGCAAGTTATAATAACTGTTTTTTAATTCATTCTTTTAAAAATATATAAAAAAAAAGATTATATTTGGATAACAGATCAGTTTTGAATAAATTTCTTTTAGTAAAATTAATATTCATCAGTAGTGTAAATTTAGACGTTAAGAACAGATATTTAGAATTTTAAATTTCGCAAAATAAGTGTGTCATAACTATTTTTTTGTTGTAAACATGTTAAAAAACATACGTTTAACACAATGAATTAAATATAGCAACCTGTTATTCGATATTTAGATTAATTTATCTCATAATTTACTAAATACGGATGTTTTTTAATGTTTTTTTAACAAATAACCAATATGTTCTAATTATGAACAAATTATTAATTAATGTATGTATTTCCTTAAATAAAATATGTTTCTAACATAAGTAAGTAAATTTTGTACCCATTTTGAAGTCAGTTATGTAGTTTGTACTCTCTTTCTCTCTTTCGCCATATAAAAATTTCTCTAATTTTGAAATTTTATGTTATGGGTATAGACAATAAACAAATGTTTAATGTTAAAAAATTCTTCGTTTTGTAATTGTATTAAACAAATAGAATTTAGAATATACTTTATTTTCAACACGACATACGATTTTGTTTTTTTTTTTTAATTTTTGCCGCCATTAAAATTTTTTTTTGGCATACCCTTGTACAATCTATGGAATACCACCAAGAGTACGCGTACTCAAGGTTTGAAACCACTGATTTGTTTAATTCAAGTACTAATCGATCAACGTAAATTAGTTACATAATAAATATAATTGTTCGCGTCAAGTTACCACGTGGTTTTTTCGCCATTATTATTTTTATTTTCACAGAGCAACAATTTTAAATTTTTACAAAACAGAACAAAAAAATGAAACCACATTAAAAATAATTACAATACAAAGAAATAAATAAATGATAATATTTGCCAACTGTCTAAGCTCCAACAATAATTTTACACCTATGTGTACATTTATTATTATTTTTGAAGTCAACCCATTTTTTGTCGAAAGAATCAAAATAAGTAAAATTTACATTTCTACCTAGTTTCCAATTACTCAATTACTAATTAACCCGTTTCGTCATTCTAAAAGATAAATAAGTAGTATAAAATCTTACACTAATAAGCTTCATGTTTTTGTAAGTTATACTCATCACTTAATGAATTTAAGTATTTAAGATTCAGTGTTTTTGAATGAGAATTTATGATAATCAACTGTTTAATAATATTTTAGTGACATATTTAGTTTTTTAAAGGGTACAAAGCCTATATTAATCAATATTAGTTTATCAATTACATAGAGAGTAAATATTTAAAAGGTCCTATTTTCGATTAATAAAATATTATTTTAAGAACATAAGTAATGATTATTTTAAAAACGTGATTTTCATGAATATACAAATATAATAATTTCACTTCATTTTTATTTTTTCCGCTAAAATTCATTTGTATGAACATAAAATTAAAATAGCGTAATTAACTTCCTGAAACCAATTAAAAGCCTCATGGTCAAAACATATTTGATCAGTTGAGCACATCTATTTTCGAAATTATTAAAAAGTAAATTGCTATTTTTTAAAAAAGAAAAAAACGATGAAACTCTTTTTGAAAATCTCTTTCGAAATCTGATCGAGAACAATAATAAAGCAAAAGTAATAAACGGTGAAATGAATAATAGTCACGAAATCGAACATAAAAAAAGAAAATCGTGAGATTTGTAATTATTTTAATTACAATGCATTAGCAAGAAAAGTTCAGAAACATTTAAGTTATATGACTAAACATAGAAGATGTAAATAATGTGCTCTAAATCTTCTTTTATTCTTACTCGTTGACTTTTAGAAGCTGAATTCAGATTTCATAAAATAAACTTAAATTTTTACTTTGATAATTAATAGAAAACAATGAAGAGAATAATAAATGAAAATAATTGATTTTTTACGTAATATAGTTTCGGTTAATTCAGTAAATTAAAATTTATAGACTTTTTTATAATTCAAAAACTATTAATTTTATAAGAAAATATTAACTAGTTAAAAATTAAATTAATAAATTGAAAAAATTTGTTAAGTTAAATGAGCTCTACAACTTAGTTTGATAAAGTTCGAAAATTCTCAAATAATTTAAATTTGAAATTAAATAATGAGAATTCTAATAAAATACATATGAAGAGTCATTAAAAATTGAATCATTTTTAGTATAAAATTAACCTCAAGTATCAAATATAATCACCCACCTTTTTTTAAATTATTTTTTCTCTTATTTTGTACGATCCCTCCATGAAGGGCTTAACCAGAAAAAAACAAACTTTTATTTTTATCAAGCTTTATTACGTATTTGTTTATATTGATGGACGAATATATAACATCAATACGATATGCGGCAAAGATAATAGAATTTTCATATATATTTGGTGACTAGTGATATAAAAAATAGTGAGCTGTTTATAATCTTTATTTCAAATACTGTTAAACACTAATTCGTATTAACAGGATATAGTTCACAGTTAATGAAGAAAACTCCAATATAACTGTATAACACAAACTGTTTATTATATTGCTTAATTTTTGACCTCCTAAGCAAAAATTTTAAAAACCTATACTTTTAAACATATGTTTGCATTAAATTCCTTTATTTTACATATGCAGTATATATAAACAGTACATATGCACATTCTCATTGCGTATAAACGTCTAATATAGTCTCACTAGGTAACAGATTCTGTACAAAAATAAGCGCTTATTAGAGGTCTATATGCGTAATGAACGTTTATTAAACGAATTTTAGTCTCATTTATGTTACATGGATATTTATTTGATGTATATTAATTTTATAAAATTCGCGAAATACACAGATGACTAGTTAGTACTATAAATTCTTGGTCTACGTCTCTGGTTTGTTGATATACATAATTCACATCGACCGAGTTTTGATATGACTTAATTTAACAAAATTGTTAATGATTCGGAAATTATAAAGATGAGTGGTTTTCTTTCGATTTTCTTGATAGTATTCAACCATAGCTGTTTCTTTTTTATTTATAATCCTTACACAATAATTTAAAAACAAAGTGAGCTTCTCGCTGATCTCTTTTTTTTGTTCTTCATATCATAATTAGTACAAATTTAAAAATAGTTTTTTATAACTTTGATCCACGTTTTACACTATATTAAAATTTAAAGTTTAGTCTTACTAGTCTTTCTTTTATTTTTTTTTAAAAAAATTAAAATATAAAAAAAAAGATTAGTGCTTTTTTCTAAAATAAAAAATAACTTTATTAACAAAATATACCATAGATACAAAGCATTTATTCCTCAAGAAAAAATTAATTTTTAAAATTGTATTTTTCTAATTTAAAATGAAAACATTTAAATTTAAAAAAATCTAGCGGTTTTTAACATGTAAAGTAAATAGTAAATAATAATTGTGTTCAACTATACAAAATAACTAAAAAATTAGCCTATATAAACTTTGTAATATTTATTTAACTAATTTTAACGAATTTCTTTTTTAATATGTAAAACTGTAATATAAATGGTTCATTTTATATTTTTCAGAATTTGTATTCTTTTTTTTTAGTTGAGTTACAAATTTTCATAACTATGCTATTTTTTGCTTTATCAGTTGTAGACCTAAGTCGTAAGATGAAGGATAACTTATTAAACTGTAACGGTTTCCAATTACAACTCTTCAGTAGGACATCTGTACCAAATTTGAATTATTAGCACTTATTTCACTAACCGCAAACTCGATTTGCATCCGCTTAGGTAGTTAAGCTAGTTTTTACTTTATTAGCTCTCCATACATTCATTTTAGCTGACCTGGCTTTTCTGACTCTTCCCTCACCAGCTGTAGGTTATGCCAGCAAATACTTAATTTATTTAATTCCATTTGTGTACTTAATTTTTCAAAATAACCGGTATATTAAACGCAAAACGGGTATTAAAGTATCGTTTATCTTTACTGCTGGCAACTTTTGGTGTGATCAAAAAATTAGTTATGTAATATTTTTTTATAAAGTTGTTCGCATTACATAAGTATATTCCAGATAAGAACTATGGCTTCGATTATATAAATTTGTAGAAAAAAAAGAAGATTTTCAAAATTTAATTTATGTTTGGAGATAGCATTACATATGACATCTTGACATCATGTAATTTGACAACGGATGAAGAAGAAAATATTGTTCCTTTAAAATTTTTGCATATAGATTAGCTTTAATAATAATCTCATACTTTAGACTTCTATGCAATTTATAATTTTGTTTTTAATAAAAAGTGTAATATTGCTAATATTTCTTATTTTTGACTTGAAATTTAAGCCAGCTAACTTTCTACAAATTGATTCGATTCATAAAATCTGTATTACCAATTTTATATTGAGTATGAAAAACAAGTTTTCTGTACAAACGTATTCCTTGTAAAAGTTTTTCAATCAAAACCTTTTGAGAATTTAAATCAACAAGTATTCTAATAAATGAAGTAAATTTAAATTTAAATTTTACAAAAGTAGTTTGCGTTTAAATTTTATCAGAAAATTTTTATATTCCAAAGTTCAATTAAAGCTTACTATTGATTTACTGAACATATTTTCCGAATTCAACGTCTAGTAATAATGAGTACATGGTTAGAGAGTGGCACATTAGGAAATTACATGTTAATTATAATTTTGAAAAAGTGAAATTTTACAATATATTTAATTTATATTCAGGTCACTAGCGAATTTAAATTCCCGATACATTTTCTAGAATTAATAAAGAGGTTTCATAAACGAAATGAGTTTAAAGTAACTGTCAGCGTACTTTGTACGTAAAACTAATGCTTAATTATCAAAGCAAAAAGTTTAAAGTTTAATAAAAGTTTTTTTACATTATAAGCAAAATTAAGAGGAATAACAGAAAAAAGTTGAGTTGGAGTAAAAAAAAAATTAAGAGACTTTATTTATGCATATATGAAGAGTAGAAAGTGTGCCATTAATTTTTCATTTATGGACAGTAAATGAATTTCACTTTTCACCTAAGATCTTTTCGACTCTTGTTAAAAAACGCTTGCGCAAATTCAGAGGTGTTTACGAACCGTTTGAACTAGAGGCTCTGCTTTTGGGTTTGGTGCAGTTGCCGAGCCCAAACTTAGCTTTTGCTGGTGTCGGTTTTGCAATTGCTGTAACTTGTGCGTTGCATTAGCCTGAATGTACACAGTGGCCAAGTGGAAAAGGCCGATTGTAACTGTCAAAATAACCAGGGTCAAAGCAACAGTTCGGACAATTTGCACCGAGGTCGATTTCGGCTTCTTGTACGCCTAGTTTTTATTGTTTAGTACAAAACTAATTAGTTTTGTTTAAATTTAAATACATAGTTAAGTCAGTTAATAGAATTCTGAAGGTAATCGGCAATTTTTCTTAAAACACACTATACACCTTTCACTAAAAATTAATTAAATTTAAACTACAAACATTGATTATGTTTTTTCCTTTAATTATGCGTTCAAGTAATTAAGGGCCTCTGATGCACCATTACTTCCATTATTTTTTTTGGGTCATGGAACAATCGAACTTTTCTTAATTTTAGAAAGTTTATGAATCAGACGAGTTCTGATTCGAAAAATCTGGATTGCCTTTAAATCGATACGATTCGCTTACCGGTGGTGGATCGTTAACATAGACCTCGGTGTGCCCCTGATTAAAATCCTTAACAGTCACCGTTGGAAAATTTTCCTGATCTTTCTCCATATTGCGAATAAAAAACTAGTTCGCAATTTGATAAATTCGCAAATTGAGTTTCACGATAAAAACAACAGTCACTATGTTTCGATTAAACAATCACTCTGACTAAAAGTTTTTTAATAAAATGTTGAATTGTTAGAAACTGATTTCTCAGGTTACAAAGTAAAACTTTTCGAAACGATGGACGCTTTTATATTTCTGTACCACTGCTCACTACCTTCCACTATTTTTTATCCTACACACTCTAATTACGATTCTGTATAGCACAAAATTCATAATTTAATCCATATTATTACCAAAAAAAACCTTTTCCAACGCACGCAATATATAACTTTTTAATTGAATCTGAAAAAGGTATAGTATATTTGTTAATCTTCACTGCTGCTTTTTAAAATGCATTCAGTAAATAATTTCAATAATAAATTTATTACATAGTACACATATAAAAAATATATTACTGATTTGCAAATGGTTTTATTTGATAGTAATGAAACAGAAAGGCAGGCTCATCTATTATTATTTTTATTGAACAGAAACTTTCTCCAAAATTACTTTACATTTTTTGTGTAAAAAAAAAGCATTATTATGTAAAAAATGATATATAGAATTTTTATTTCCGCTTAATTTTTTATTTGAATTCGAATAAAGTTAAATAAAATGAAGTATTGCATTCTTTTGGGTTAGTTTTCCTAACTTATAAATTATTTTCAGTTTGTATATAGATTACAACTCAATTTTTTAAAGATTCAAAATGATTGCAAGTTTTAATTTAATCAATTTTTACACTTATATAGCTAAAAG